>CATIWO010001148.1:0-16447 GCA_949673435.1 Macaranga tanarius | reverse complement strand
ATTTAAATATTTGTTATAATAGTAATAATAATGAAATTAATAATTTTAATTTTGTTAATAATATATATATATATATATATATATATATATATTATTCATATAATATCCGGTACTATATTCGGTTTTCGGTTCGGTATCGGTTCGGTTTCGATACGGTTTTTAACAAATCTCCAGTACCGTACCAGATTAGTAAAATGGTCCGGTTCCATTCGGTTTGGGGTTAAAATTAATCGGTTCCGGTACAATTTTTTGTCTATCGGTTCAGATTTTTGGTTCGATTCGGTTTTTTCTCCGTCCCGTACTCAGCCCTACTTTTGGTACCAAATGGTACCAAGCCTTTTCCTTCCTGCCTTGCTTTGCATGGGAGGTGACTCATGCTTCACCGCCTTCCATGCAAGCTACACGTCTTTTTTTTTTTAAATTCTATCATTCGAAAATTTGGGCTATTAATACCCAATTACACATGAGTCCCCAAACTTAATTGTTTTCAATTAAGTACTTTAATCAAACTTATTTTCTATACAATTTAGTTTTACCTAAAAATAATATCAGTTATTCGGGTACGGACCCGACATTTAATTTTTAATTTTTTATATATATATAAATATTAAGAGATATAAAAAAAATATGTGAGTAATAGTAAGAGGTACAAAATATCAAAATGTTAGCTATATATATAACATAAAACATTATTTATGACCTTTTATTTTGGAAAAAGTATACAAAAAAGTATCATGTGGTTTCAACCCTAATCACTTATTGACATGTTGTTTGAGCCCTAATAATTTGGTATCTTGTGTTTCAAAATGTTAATAAATATAGTCATATTTAAAGTCGTTAAAAATAATGGCGTGGCGAAAGGTATTATAGTCATATCACTATTTTAAGAAAAAAATAAATATTGATGTGATTTTATATTCCGACTTATGGTTTATGTTTATAAAAAATTATTACCGTATTTTACAATATAAAAAAATAACATATTTATTTATTTATAATAAAAAATATTAAAAAAAATTTATAAATGATTTCTTAGTGGTTCAATCAATTTTTTAATTTTTATATAATTTTACAAGAATGTGTGTGTGTGTATATATATATATATAATGTAGTATTAGTAATAAATAATTTTATAAATTAATAATAATTTATAATAAATCATATTAAATAATATTCAACTTTTAGAATTTTATTTATTTTTAATTTAATTAATTTAAAACTTATATTATTAATAAATTATTAATAATTTTAAAATAGTTAAAATTTAATTTTGTAGAATTGAAAAAAATTTAAAAATTGTAGCTTTATAATTATAATACACACCACACTCACACACACATATTTTGTTAGAAACTTATGTTAATGTATTATACATAATTTTACAATAATTAATATAGTTTAAAAAGTGTGTGTGTGTGTATGTGTGTGTGTGTATTTATGTGATGCTATGATAGTGGAAAAATGGTACTCAGTAATAAGGAGGATCAAAGATCCATTTGAAGTGAGATTTTCACTGGTTTTGTTTTCCTCTCATTGTGTTTTCATGTCAAATACTCATAAATCTTATAGAAGAGATTGGATGAGATGTTATATGTATATAGAATATCTCATGTTAACAAACTAACAACATTTAAAGATAAATAATGTAACAATCACAACTGAGCTAAGATATAGGCATATAAATGCTCGATTACAAACATCATAAACTGGGAAAGTAATCTCTCAAGGAGGTCATGTCTCTACGACCTTTCTTTTTATATTGAAATCATAGCAGCTATATATATAGTTCTCGTCATATGAGATTTATTAAGAGAATTATTTTCTCATAGATGGCGCCACTTGATAAATATGAGATTTCCAAAGAATTTGACTATTGCCTGTAAGTCCTTTTAAAAACTTGTGAACATAATCAACATACTAAAAGTGACCTAGGATCTTCGATCCACAGGTACTCTGATGCTTAAGTCAATAATTAATAAAATAATCAATCTGAATTAATTATCTAAGAGATTCTCGCCATTTATAATAGAGCATATAGAGTTAGAATAGGACTCTTTCTTCCTTCAAGTGTTATCTAGAGATAGAGTATTACCCAGATAAAAAGATATTTTTAGGACTTATCTCTTGATTCTTTTAGTTTAATCCAAAATCTTATAAGTGGATTTTTAAGGCCATCATGAACCTTCAGCCTAGTGACTTTATATAGGCTTCCAAGCCTATTTTACTTATTTATTTATCACTAACAATGTTGTGTGATGGTTTCAGTGGTTGCTTACATCATGTAGCTTGTATATATAATATTTTTCATTATTGTAGATGTTTTGATATGAAAGTATAAATCTGAGTTTACTGCTTGGTTCTACAGGTGTCTTCTTGGGCACAACATCATGTCCTGCTTACCATAAGTTAAATGTTGAAAAGGTCGTGGAGCAACATATCTTTTAAGTACCAAAAAAAAGGTTGAAAGAAGCAAGAAATGTTAGACAAGTAAGGCCAGGAGCACCAGATGTTGAATCAGATGATGACTTAAGTAGCGATCAATTGCCATAATATAGGCTGTAAATAAGAATATCCTTGGCTAGGCTGTTTATTTTGCAAATAAAAGTAATCATTGAGTTTGTATGCATCACCTTTAATGAAGTATATATTTCTAATTCCTTATGTATTTCTTTTCCATGAATTATTAACATTGTTGTCCTCATCAAGTGCATCATAATGTCTTAACATATTACTTCACAAATTTGTGTACAAGAGATCAACTAAATTTAAATTATTTATATAGTTACCTCTAGTACCATTAGGGACTATAACTACGCCAGTTCAAAGATCACTTGTGGATATCTAGCAAAGATTGGAAGACATTCAGGAGGCAATGAAATTTATTAAGGATTCTTCCATTTTAAAGGAGAAGAGTGATAAAATTGATCACAAAACCAAAGATGTAACACCCACATCCTAAGACACATATACTTTCATGATGCATTTCATTTCATATAGAATAGAGGGTGGAATTAATTTAAGATTAGGTGTATTTATGAATTATGGATGAGGACTTAATTGTAAGGAAAATTGGAGTAGATTGCCACAATTAAAAGCTTAGGGGTTTATGTGTAATATTCACACTTCATTATGGAGCAAAGGAGATATTTTGATGAAAATATCCTAATATTTGTCTAGAAATTTCTCATCATCTAGGGGTAGAAATGTGGGGGTGTATGTGTGCATATGTGTGTAAGTTTATCTTCTAAAGTGTGAAGGAAAACCAAGTGAAAAAAAAAATTAAACAAAGAGAGGAGAGTGATCTCTCAAAGATAGTTGATATTTTGATCTTGATAGTTTCCATCTAACCAGAGTTTTGGAGTTCTAGGAGCTTCTAGAGAGCTTGGAGATTTAACTAGGTAAGCTTGTGCATGTACTTTTGTTATTGGAGCTAGGCTTTATAAAGTGCAAAATTCGTGCTCTGTTTCAGAAAATTTTAGTTTTAGGGTTTTTGTTATAACTTGAGTTATAGCAGTCCAAATTGATTAAGGTTTAATGCTAATAAAACTTTTTAAGGAGTCCTCTACAACTTTTATGTTTTGAGTTTGAACTGAATCTGTCATTAGGATGGTCTAACAGAGCCCGATATTTTATTGCTCACTCTGATTACCTGTATGACCTGTTAGTATTTAAAAATCCATAACTAATTATATACACATCGAAATTGAGTAATTCCAATTTGAAATTAAAGTAGAATCATAATACTAGTTTTTGTAAGAAAATTAAAGCCATCAGAATTGTGTAAATGATTTTAGAATAAATCAAATTGGAGGTAATAGATTGCACTAGTTGAATTTAAGTGCAAGTGTAATGTGTTGTATGTGTGTTTGATATATGGTTATGTGTAGGACTTACAAAGGACAAGAAAGAAATAATCAACTAAGAAAACTCTTTCTTATCAAAGTTTAGGAAGTGTTTTAGTAAGTAATTACTAATATAATACATGCACTTGGTTTCTTTTGGATATTATAGTTATAATAATATATGTGTGCTTTTTTCAATAATTGAATAAGTTATGTGAATCTTTATAAATATTGAATGGGTTAGGTTGTGATTCTTAGTATTGTTAGTGAAAGTTAACAATATTATGAATATGCACTAAGTGTTTAAATAATTGAATATATGTATGAATAATGTACATTGTGAAATATGTGGGTTGGAAGAATTATGATATTGGTGTTTTTTTAGAATACCAATATTCGAATGTATATGATTGGTGATGAATGTGAAATCTCCTTATGACCTCCAAGCATAAGAGAAAACCTAGAATGAGCCTGGGATCCTTGATCCACAGGTTTTCTAATGCTTAAGTCAGAGAAAATCTATTCAAGATGATTTATTTAAGAGAAAATATATACTTATATAGAAATAAGAGAGACATACCTAATCCAATTCGAATTAGTATTTTATGAGTCCTTGTTCCTTTCCAATTAAGTCATTTTATCCTTAATAGTTTCCCATATGGATATAAAGTCCTCTTTGGACTTGGATCTCTAGGTTTGGGGCCATATGGACCTTTTAGGACTATTAAAAGTCCCCCCCCCCAATAATATCAAATATTTATGTTCAAGAAAGATCGAGTCCTTTCATCATTTGAACCACTCACTCAGTTATACCTGATGAGTATAGGGATACTCGTCTATAATGAATATCAAAATACCTGAGCCTTGAGAGATTTATTCCTTTTGAGTATGGAAATACTCGTCTTCCGAGCATTTAAAGATACTCGTTCACCTTTTACGAGCATTAAGGCATTCATGTACTATATGGGTCCAAGAATTGAGCATTTGAAGTGCTCAAACCTTAAACTATAAATTTGTCTTTCGAACGTCAACATTCGAATTGAATTCATTCGAGTAGTGTAAGAACTCGTTAGTCTATAAGCATCAAAGTACACGTAATACTCAATCTTAAATGGTATTCAAAACGTGCGAGCACTCTGATGGCGATTACTTAAGTACCCACGTGCCCTAATATTCTCGATAACTGATGAAACTTTTCAATTTTCCACACATATTTTCATCTTCCCCTATTCCCAGCGTACCCCTCTCTTTACTAGTGATATGTTGTAACTGTTGAGGGTATTTGTGGGACATTAAAATTATCATTCTTCTATAATTTTCTCCCCATCATTTTCATTTTACTTTAAAATTTCTTCAAGATCTCTCTTAAGTTTTGCCTCCTTCTCTCACTAGATTTATCTGCCGATAGAAGCCAGTGTCTTTCTCTTTTGAAATTTTGAGGTCGTTTCTTCTCCTTTTTCTTTTGTCATTTTGATTTTTAGTTTTAACGTTTGTAAACTATTTTGTGAAATGGCTCCTAGGCTGCCTTTAGATCCTTCCGAGTTCCCTCCCTAGCTTCCTAAGAGAGTTATCCGTATATTTAGGAAGAAGTATAAAATTCCTAAAGAATACAAGTTATTTGAGGCCTATTCCTGTTTTAGGGCCCATCACAACCCAATTAAGGAAGGTAACCAAAATTGATAGTTATTTATGTTGATCAATTAGAGGGAGGCCTTCGGTTTCCTTTAGATCCATTTATTAAGGAATTTTTCTGTTCTTATGCTATAGCACCAGGACAATTACATCCTAACGGGTATAGGTTCCTCATAGCCTTCTGTGAGCTGGTTCGTTCACAAGGTCACGAACCCTCGGTACTTATGCATAGATATATGTTTTCTTTGATGAAGAAAAAAAGGCAATCTAACTTATTCCATGTCTATCGTACCTAGATTCAGCTTATTTAAGAAATTATCTGATATTAACTGATCTTCGAGGAATCAGTTCTTCATTATTGAGCATGAATCGAACTTCCTCAATATATTAACATTACGGGCAAATGAAGCCCATATTATAAGACGATCTTTTGAGTTTATAGAGGATGATCTTTCTTTCCTTGCCGAGCTCCATGCTTAATGTTCTATGGTAGAACCTTCAGCTGACTTTTATGTTAGGAAGTTCATCTTTAGGCATGAGCATCCGACGGATGCTGGTGTTTACGATGTCATAGATGATGTTCAAGAGTCTGAAGGTATTTTTTAACTCTCTTTTTTTTCATTTTTTGTAGATGGCTGATATCATTGATAATTTCATGGAGGGTATTGACAATTATGCAGATGAGACGCCAAAACCCAACGATCATCCATGTCATCCATTGAGTATTGAATATTATGGCATTTCACTATCCCTAAGAGCTACTGTTGAACCAACTAAAAAATAAAAGGGGAAATAACCAAAGGGCTCCGACGATACCTACGAGCCTGCCATAGATAGGGGTGAGATCCTTTTCAAGAGACTAAGACTGAAGGGATGTCCCAACCTCATCCCTTAGTTTGAGCAGAAAATTAAGAATCTGAGTATCCTCAACCCGATTATTGGAGAAGGTTAATGAGTACAGCCTAAATGGGTAGAAGATTAATGAGCTAAAGATTGAACAAGAGAGTGAGCTCTGAGAGATAAAGGAAATCCTTATCACTGTCCATATTGAGAGGGACAATGCTCTGTCGAGCCTGGAGTAAGAGAATAAAGAAAATAAGGATCTTCAAAACTCCTTTTTTTGATTGAGTAAAAGAGTTGCTAATCAAGAGAATGAAATTCAGTAACTAAAAGAAGCTTCATGAAGGCACTAAAAAATGAGTGCTAAAGAGTGCTCGTACAACAACATCCTGACCTTGACTTTACCCCGATTACTAGTATAACTATTCATGAATTGGGTGAAATGATCAGGAAGGAGATATCAGTTATGGTCTCAAGTATGGGAAATCGATCTTCGGACCCTATAAATGATGCTACTGAGAATATTACTGGTGAGTCCTCTGAAGCTATAGACATTTATGTTAAAGACTCTGCTACTATTGCCGGGACTCCAGTTCTCACTTTTCCAATTCAAAAGGAATTATAACCGAATGTAATAGCAGTGTAGTTTTAACTTTTAAGGAACATAGCTGTTAGTCCCTGGATCTTTTTATAAAGGACTCCTCATATTAATAAGACCTTTGAGCATTCTGATTCCAATCTCTAAATGTTCACAAGTTTTTATCTATTTAAATTTATCATGTGAACTTCGAGTATCATGGGATTTTTTGCCAAGTTATTACTTCATGGATACTCGTTATAGTGAACGACCATTGCTATTTTACGATTGCTCAACTTATGAGCTTGTTCGAGACAATAGAATTCGTATGAGTATTATACACCTGTGCTTTAATTCGAGTCGTACGAATAACAAGTTTTTAAGTGTTTGTTTATTACAAATGAACACTACTTTAATATATTGTGTACGAGTATCATTGATTCGTTAATGTTTTGAATCGTGTTGCAAACTTGTACAAGTGTTACAAGGAAACTTGTACAAATATTGTGTAACAGCCCAAGATCACTCGGCCCACGAGGTATTGTCCGCTTTGGCACTGGCCCTAGGCAACGGCCCTCACAGTTTTGTCCTCAAAAGGCGCCTCATGGAGGAAGGGGGCATTGCACCCATATAAGGCATGCCGACTACCCACTTCCATCCGATGTGGGATCTCACAATCCACCCCCCTTAGGGCCCTAGCGTCCACGCTGGCATATCGAACCCGAGGATTTGGCTCTGATACCACTTGTAACAGCCCAAGATCACTCGGCCCACGAGGTATTGTCCGCTTTGGCATCGGTCCCAGGTAACGGCCCTCACGATTTTGTCCTTAAAAGGCGCCTCGTGGAGGAAGGGGGCATTGCACCCATATAAGGCATGCCAACTACCCACTTCCATCCGATGTGGGATCTCACATATTGAGTTGTATATTTGTGCGAATATCTGGGCTTCATGTGATTACTATGCTCATTTAATAGTCTCACTCATAATATTTACAATTATTATATATATATATATATATATGTATTATAGTTCAAATTGTAACACCCTTCAGGTATCATACACACATGTCCCCAATTCAAAATCTATACATGGCATAATAAATTTTTTTTTCAAGTACTTTTGTTGTATACATAAATATAAATTTATACAAAGAACATAGCATTACATAAGTAAACAAAAACAATATGATTTCTTTACAAAATCCCTAATGCCCAAAATGGTATATGCTCATGAGGATGAAGATGTCGGCACCAAGCACGCTGATGGCCCACCTTAGCTCACACTAAACCACACTTCAAGCTTTCTACCAAAGCAACACCTCAAGCTAGGCTATCTATTATTTGAAAACCACAATTTGCAAAGGAATGAGCTTGCGACTCAATAAGTAATTATTAAGATGAGCATACATATAATTCTCCTCAAGAACTAATTAAGGAAAAATATATAATTAACTTACTGCACAACTAACTATAAGAAAATAGCATAGTCATTAAATTAATGTCATGTTTAAAATTCATCGGAGTGCATTGGAATGAAGTTCAGTGCTCAAAAAGGTCAAAAGAAGCAAGCTAGGAAATTAGAAGGCATGCTGACTTTTCCAAGTGTGCTGACTCATGACAGTCAGCTCTGATCCTGACTCAGGCCTCGGTTCCGAGTTACAACAGCCACCTTGGGTGCCGACTCAGGCTGGCGTGCCGAGTCGTGCCAAAGGCACAATGTTGGTGTTCACTCGTGCCATCGTGCCGAGTCAGGACAGAGGCACCTTGTGCCGACTCCTACTCAACTCGGCATGGTGTGCCGAGTCATCATGCTCTCTAGGCATTCCTTCCTTGCACCCTTACACATTTTGACCCCTATGTGCAGGCATTTCACACGGTCGTAATTTAAAAACTACATGGCCGTGTCCAAACTTGTGCAACATTCAATTATCAAAAAAATATATTCAAACACCAAACCTCAATTGTTGATGTCACAAATACATCAATTCATAACATTTGAAGCAATTCATAAACATAATCCTCACATTCAATATATATGAAAATATGGTGCAACAATGCATGTTTATGCAAGTTAGTATCCGGCTAGAGTTCTCAACACACGTTCGCACGTTTTACACAAAGCTCACTTTTTCTTTTTTATATTTTTCTTTTACAAGTGGCCATTCTTGAGACTCTCTGCCCAGCTCAGTCTCAGATCTCACACATTTATATACCTCATACGAATGGCCACATTTGAGACTCTCTGCCCAGCTTAATCTCAGTTTCATTTTCAGTGGAGGCTCTCTGCCCAGTTCAGTCTTCACAATCACACGTATTCCTCATATTCCTTACTTCAATCATTATGCATGTGTATTCATCATTCTCATAACATTATTTATATCACTATACCATAACAAGTGGCTTGCATACATATGTGCCAATGTTCACAATTCATCACAACACATTCTCATATTCATATTATCAACTTATACAATTATAAATGGAGAATATACTGTTTATATACCAAAAGTATACCAAAATCATGGATCATAAACTAAAAATATACCAAAAGTAAACCAACCATATACCATATATATATCATTATTGCCACCATGAATAGCATACACAAATCTATATAGTTAAACAACAATAGTTACTTGAAAATTAATATATGTAAGCATTATATTAATAATTACTTACCTCCAAGTTTTCAACTCCTTCAAGAAGAAAAACTCCTCCTATTGAGTAGGGTCTCCTCTATCTCTATCAACTCCTACATACAACCATATATCAATCTCACATAGCTAATATAATACTTGCACTCAAATGCAACTAAGTGCAATTCCATGCTTAAGATTCAATGTACTAAAATAATCCATACATAAGTTCAATAACCCTCAAATTTCTACTGAAGCTAGGGTTATGAGTCTACTATCAATTAAAATTAGAATCACTTAATTCTAACAAGTATGGAACTAAATATGAATTTTTGATATAAATTGGGAAAAACAGGGCTGACAGCAAGAGCAAGAAAGTGTCAAGCCCTGGCAAACAACTTTAACAATAAAATCAGCTTAAACTCAAAACACAAAAGTTATAGGGGACTCTTTGAGGTTTCTAGATCACCTAATCTTGCTTAATTTAGAGTTCTACAACTCTAGGTATCACCATATAACCAACATATAAGAAAAATCACAAACTAACCTATATACTACTGCTGTCAATTTTGATATATGAAGTTCATAATGCTTTTAAAAATTATAGACACATCCAATAATCACCAAATTCATATAAACTCTACATATATGAGTTTAATTTTATTCCCAATTAAAATTATATAATTATCACATGTAAAGAATTAATTATGAATTTTTAAGTCCATTCGGGTAGAATAGGGCATCAGCATGAATGATAAAATGTCTGGCCTTATTCAACCCTCTTAACAGCAGATTCAGTTTAAGCACAAAATATAAACATTTTATATACTCTCTGAAGTTTTCAGAGCCTTTAACTATGCTCAAATCAAAATTCTATAACTCAAGTTATAATCAGAATAAAAGGACTGAAAAATAGGGTAACAAGACCCGAAATTACAACCAACCAAACTCAACTAAAAATAATCAATAATACAAGAAAAGCTTACTAATTAAGCTCCAATGAATAAAAGACCTTCTAATGCCTCCCAAGTACTAGCTTGAACAAGATCAAAAGCTCTCCAAAAATCACCCAAGAACTCACTCTCTTCTTCTTCTCTAAAATCTCTACACACATACACATACATATATATATACACCCACTAGCCAATTAAAACTCTCTAAATGCCTCCCTAAAGTCTTCATTAATTTCATAACCAACTAATAAATCCATATTTATAACAATATAATAATATAATAATACTCTAATTATATATAACCATATATCTTCACAAAAATCTTTCTAGCTTCTTAATGAAATGGGTTTAATTCACAATAGCCCACAACTTTCTATTATGACAACTCACTACAAACTTATTTTATAATCTAGTCCCTCTCTACAACTTATACGCATCCCCAAACTTAAATGAAGGTCACTACCTAATAGGCCTAACATGCAATACATATGACATAAATATGCATACAAAAAGGGCGGGTGTTACATAAATGCCCTCGTAGGTGCTTTTTATTTAATTGATCTCGACATTTCAAGTCGCTAGGGCATGTAACCCGATAGTTCTATACATTTACTGGTAATATTTCCTTAGATTTTCCATATTCCAATATCTAGGAATGTTGTTATTCTTCATATCACTAAGCTTATAAACTCCTTTGTTAGTTGTTTCAACGACTCGATATGGTCCTTCCTATTTTAGTCCTAACTTTTCGATGCCTACATTTCCTTTCTTTATCTTGGCCTTTCTCAAGACTAGGTCTTCAACATTGAAGGTTCCTGCTGTCACCTGGCCTCGGCTACAGCTGTAGCTTGTTCCCTTCTTTCCTCCAGAATGTCTAAAGAGATCTTACAATTGTCTTCATTTTCTAATTCATCAAAGTCTTTGGAGACTCTTAGTGAAGGATATTCTATCTCAACTGGTGTCACAGAATCCATTCCATATATTATACTCTTTGGATTAGTATGGTATGCCTAGATGACATTGTATAGCTCGTCTGCCCAATCCCCTTTTTATCATCAAGATGCTTCTTGATACCTTATAGAATAATTTGATCAGTTACCTCCGTTTGTCCATTTTCCTGTGGATGAACTATTGAGGTGAATCGTAACTTTATATTGAGATCGGAATAGAATTGTTTAAACTTATTATTGTCAAATTGTTTCCCATTATCTGTAATGAGTGTATAGGGGATTATGAATTTGTATATTGTTTCCTTTTAAAAGAAGCTACGAACCTTAGCTCCGGTTATCGTAGGAACTGCTTCGACCTTAATCCATTTAGTGAAATGGTCTATAGCCATAATGATGAACTTTTTTTACCCTGATGCCAAAGGGAAAGGTCTGAGTATATCCATCCCCTAGACAGCGAAAGGCCATGGGCTGCCAGTAGGACTTTGCATATGAGCGGGTGAATGTACTAGTTATGAGTATCTCTGACATTTGTCATAGTTTTTACAAGCTTTTGTGCATCATGTGACATCGTAGGCCAATAGTGACCCTGTAAAAGAACTTTTTCAATCAAAGTTGCATGGGCTTCATGAGCCCCATATATCCCTTCATGTATCTCCTTAAGGACATAATTCCCTTCCTTAGGTGATACATATTTGCTCCATAGGTGACTAAGTGATCTCCAATATGGATTTCCATTCTGTAATGAATATTAGGCCGCTTTGATCCGAATTTTTCTAGCTTGATCTCTATCATCAGATAATTTTCCTGAATCTAGATATTCGACTATAGGTTTTATCCACTCAGCTATCTCACATATGGTGAGCACTTCGCTTTCCTCTATAGATGGACTATTGAGCTCCTCTTTAAGCTTGAGGTTTTGAAATATAAGTCCATTTTCTACTGCAGACTTTACTAGTGTGTCAGCTTTGTTCTTACTTCTTAGTATTTGGACTAAACTCCACTGCCTACTATTTTCTTCTAACCTTCATAGAAGTGCATGAGCTTTATCTGAATACTTAATCATATTCGGGTCTTTTATTTTGAAGGTTCCTTTTAGCTGATTAATTATGAGCTAAGAATCGTAAATTACTTTGAGGCTTTCTGCTCTTACTTCATTCGCCAGCCTTAATTCAGTGATTAAGGCTTCATGCTCCGCCGCATTATTCGTGGCATGGTAAGCCATCCTGACAACATACTCAATCTTTATCCTTTTGGGTCCTAGTAAGAAGATACCTACACCCGATCCTTGCTTTCCTAATGCACCATCTATATACATCTGCCATTCAGATTTTTCATTACTAAATCCCTTGGCTTCGGTCTTATATGAAGTTAGATAATACTTGGGCTTTTATTATAGTTTGTGGTTCGTAGGATATATCATGTTCCCCCAACTGAACTGACCATTGGATGAGTTATCCGGATATCTCCGGTCTTTGTAGAATCTTTTTAAGAGTTTGGTTTGTTCTCACCACTATTTTATAAGCTTGAAAATAGTGGCGAAGTTTCCTTGCTGTATGTACTAGAGACAACACCAACTTATCCATCTTTGGATAGCGGATCTCTGATCCTCTAAGGACCTTACTCACATAGAAAATTAGATTTTGCTCTCCCCGGTATTCTCATACTAGTACCGATGCTAAGGATTCGTTGCCCTCTGACAAGTAAAGGTACAATATTTCTCATGGGGTTGACCTGCTCAATAAAGGTGGGGAGGCTAGAAAACTTTTGATGTCTTCGAATGCTAATTAATAATCAGTATTCCATTTGAATTTCTTTATGTTCATTAATGCTTGAAAGAAGGAAAGACATTTTCTTGCTGAACATAACTTGAACCTTCCCAAGGCTGTAATTCATCCATTTAATTTTTGTAGCTCGTTTAGTATTATAGGCACTTTTTTATTGATAATAGCCTCTATATTTTTTGGGTTTGCTTCAATTCCCCTTTATGAGATCATAAACCCAAAAAATTTTCTGCCTTAACCCCAAAAATACACTTGTCAAGGTTAAGCCTCACTTTATATTGATCGAACATCTTAAAGACTCATTCCAAGTCTTTAGGATGATCATCTGACTTTCTGCTTTTTATGATTAAGTCATCCATATATACCTCTATAGTCTTGCCTATGTCTTCCTTAAAGATGAAGTTCATGAATCTCTGGTATGTAGCTCCCACGTTCTTGAGGCCAAAGGGCATTACATTGTAACAATATAACCTTTGGTGAGTTATGAAAGATGTTTTTTCTTAAGCTTCCTTCTTTATAAGAATTTGGTGATATCCTTGGGCTGCATCTACAAAGCTGTACATCCTATGATAGGCGGTTGAATCCACCAACTGATCTATAGTCGGAAGAGGATAGCTATCTTTAGGACATGCTTCCTTGGGCTGCATCTACAAAGCTGTACATCCTATGACAGGCGGTTGAATCCACTAACTGATCTATAGTCAGAAGAGGATAGCTATCTTTAGGACATGCTTTGTTTAAGTCTATATAATCCATACATATCTGAAACTTTCCGTTTGGCTTACGGATGAGTACAACATTGGTAGCCACTCAGAATACGAGAGCTCTTTGATAAATCCTATATCCAATACCTTGGTAGTCTCTACCGCTATGATCTTTTATCTTTCTAAAGTGAAGTTATGCCTTTTTTGTACTATTAGTTTGATAGAGGGATCAGTATTCAGGCTATGAGCAACTACATTTGGATCAATTCCCACTATCTCTGTTGCTTAAGTAGCGAAAGTATATATGTGATTGTGAAGTACTTATTCAATCTCCTTTTTTACTTGGTCAGACATTTCTCCACCAATTTTTATCAGCTTGTCATTAACGAGTTTTAACTCTTTTAATTCATCAACTGGTTGACTTACCCCTTGTTTCTCAAAATTAACAAAGGTTTTAATCGGAAAGGCTTCTAGTTCATCTTTAGTAGCGAGTTAATAACACTGTTTAGTGGCATCCTGATCTTTTTTAATCATAATGACTCATCCTGGAATAGGAATTTTCATTGTCAAGTACCTGATACTCGTTACTGCACCCGTCTCCTATAGAATCGGTCTTTCGATGACTCCGTTATAAGCCAATTGAGTATCTACTATATTGAACAAGGATTTTAACATAATATGCTCTTACGAGTCTCAATTTCAAAATTCTATATCCAACTCAACACTACCCATTGGTTGAACAGTTCCTCCATAAAAGTTAGTTATCGGATTGGAGATTGCCTTTAAATTTACTGACGAGCCTCCCATTCCTCGAAAGGCTTCCCAAGTTAAAACGTTAACTGCACTCCCATCATCTACAAGTATCCTTTTCACTAAATAATTTTTAATGCATGTGCTAATTACCAAGGCATCATTATGAGGTTGTTTGAAATGAAGTCCATCTTCCTGACTAATGTTAATAGTTGGAATGGACGAGTTGGCTCTTATTGTGCACACATCTTTCCTTAATCTTTTCTTTCTCCCTCCTGATGTTGATTCACCACCAATGATCATATTGATTACTCTTGATACATCTCTATGAGTTCTCTTTGTATCCTCTTGATTTTTGCTCCGAGTATCAGAACTCTATTGACATTTTGAGCTATCCTCAATGAATTTCCTCAAGGATCCCGCTCTTACTAATCAATCTATCTCAATCAGCACTCGTCAATGTCATGACCATGATCTCGGTGATATCTACAATACCAACTCCTATCTCGCGTTCTAATAGAGAGTGGATTAAGCTTTCTGGGAGTTAGTATGTCTATTCCATTCTGTTTAATCCATATCAAGATCTCTGATCTGGGGGTATTCAGCGGAGCATACCTCTTATTATCGTTCCTTAATCCGCAGCTTGAGCTATGCTCCTTCCTTATGTCTTTCTTATTATCCTTCCTTTTTACGACCTTATCTTCATTTTTTTTACATCTCTCCTATCTTCATCTAGGTCAATTAGCCTTATAGCAATAGTCATTGCCTCAGGGAAATTTTATGGCTTTTTTTTTCATTATATTGTCTCTGAGCTTTCCCATCTTAGTTCCATAATTCAATGCATCTATTGTTGCTTCGTTACTCAGGTGCTCAATTTGTATGTCAATCTTATTGAACCTATCAAGGTAATTTTTGAGTCTCTTATTATCACCTTGTTTACAAAGTTACAGATCGTTTATACTTTTCTTAAGTGGGATGTTCATGATGAATCGAGTCCTGAATTATTCCACTAACTCCTCAAAGGTAGCTATGGAGTTCTTTGGGAGTCTATGAAACCATCTCTGAGCTGTATTCATTAGTATAGTAGGGAATACTCAGCACATAATAGCATCATTAACATTCTGCAACATCATCTTCATTCGGAACATGGAGACATGAGCTATGGGAACACCAGTCCCATCATATTGATCTAGAGATGGGACCTTGAACTTTGAAGGTATCTGAGTTGCCATTATACTGCTGATGAATAGAGTGCTACCATTTAATATACATTCCTCAATCTTATGTAGTCTTGTTCAAACTTTATGCATTGCCTCTCATAATTGATGATTAAAATCAGTCATATCTCTTATAGGAGCATTAGACTCTACTTCATATTCCATACTGGATTTATGTCCTCTGAGTGGTTGACTCCTATTTCCACGCGACTTTCCATGCTCATTCCTGAGTGGTGTTCATCCAACTTGCTGAGTATTACTGATAATTGCATTTATTTATTAATAATTAGGTTTATTTTAAGTATGATTAGTTTAGTTTTTAATTAATTTTTAGTTAAATAATTGCTTATTTTTAATAATATTTATTAAAGTTGCATAATAGGAAATATTAGGAAATATAGGTTAAATTAGATTAATATTTAGGTTTAATTAATATAAATTAGGATTTTATATTTTAGAGTTTATATTTTATATTTTCTTATTGGTTTTTATTTTATTTATTTTATTTTTGTAGGTAATAGAGAAATGGCAAAGAAGGCACGCCCATGTTATTGAAATGCACG
>CATIWO010001041.1:0-13334 GCA_949673435.1 Macaranga tanarius | reverse complement strand
TTGTTTGTTTCTCTTTTTATAAGATTGTTTATATTATCTTATTATAAATGCTGAAACCCATTATTAAGTTGTCAACTTTAAAATTTTAGATTTAATGATACTTTTATATAGGTATACAATCTTCTTATTAATATGTGCTTGTTCATGTTTTAAACCACTGTTAGACTTCAAGTGGATAGAATACATATAGGTGTTAATATCAAGATATTATCATAGAAATTAAAATGGAAAAAGAAATTTAGCTGCAAATTTTTAATACATAAACCCAATTTTTGCTGTCTCAGTCCCATAATTGATAGGCAACTGTGAGCCATTGGCCCAGGGGCACACATCAGTTGCACCTCTGAGAATATTAGAAAAAATAAATAAAATCATAACAAATTAAAAAAAAAAATGTGAAAAGAGAAAGGAGATGATCAGTTGGTGGGTTTTAATCAATGTGGGGATTGGGGAATCTTTTACCATTCAATTTGTGTCGTTTGTTGAGAATTTGTTAAGCAAATCTTATTATAAATGGACCATTGCTTCCATAATTGTATCACTACCTCTGTGTCCGTCTCTAACCCCATCCACACATATAATACACTTCTCTATTGCAATAATAATATGTTACATGCAATGCAATTTACATAGATATCCTACAAAAAAAAAAACAACAAAAATGGAGTAAAGATATTATATATCTGGCTAAAACCCATGTGGGTTTATAATTATACGAGTGATGAAAATTAATTTAGAAAGCTGAAATAGCAATAAATGTATAAGATTGAGCTAATAGCAGTGAGAAAAGCAAACCCACAAAACTAAAACCCCCAGAAGAATAAGTTAGGTTTTGCAATGGGCAGCAATACCTAACTAATACTTTGAAAGTGGCAACACATACCTAATTCAAAGATTCATGTAGTTAGCAATCTTTTTAATGCTCTGAAGACAAATTTTGACATTAAGATTTTAGTGCGCTCAACAGCATAGGAGGATTACAGAAATAAATATAATTGCTCTGTAGTTGCCTTTTTCCTTTGTGATTTTTTTTGTCTCTTGTATTGTCTCTTTTTGTTTAAAACTCATGTTAACAAGTGAAAACTCTTAAGTAATGTAGCTTTCATGACGGTGAAATAATATTT
Organism: Macaranga tanarius; assembly: GCA_949673435.1. Lineage (NCBI taxonomy): Eukaryota > Viridiplantae > Streptophyta > Magnoliopsida > Malpighiales > Euphorbiaceae > Macaranga > Macaranga tanarius. Next base: position 12,210 of record CATIWO010001041.1, on the reverse strand, counting down.
TGAAAAAAAAAAAAAGCTGGCTGAGCAGCATTGGCCATTTTTTTTCTTTAGGGTGCCATATATATATATATATATATATATATATATATATATATAAGCTTAATACATATGTGATTATTTGAACTTTATATATTTTGTCAGTTTATCGCTCAACTTACAATCTAACCTATTAAATACATTAACTTATATCTTATCAATACTTTTCATCACTACTTTAAAAGTAAACTAAGTGTTTATTAGTTATATTTTTAACAAGTTAAAAGAGTTTAAATGATTAATTTGTAAATTAAAAGAGCGAATTGACAGAGAAAAAATACAAAATTCAGAGGTTACGAATGTATTAAGCTACATATATACATGTATATCTCATCAACTTACACAACGCAAACCGTAAGCCAATGCTCATTATATATTTGCTTAGGAGCTCATAACTTTGACACTTTATTGAAACTGGTTAATTGGGGATATAACCATATGATCCATACAGATAATTTTCATCAATTCCACTCAGTTTAAAAGGACTAACTCTGCCCAAAGACGCTTACATATCTTCTAGCTCCTGCAACTTTAATTAGGTTTTGCTCTCACCTTTCCGGCCAATGATCTTACTCCACACAAGTGGCAAAGAATTTTCTAAACACTGATAGCCCAAAAAAGACCAAAGAATCACATTCACTTTGGAAGAGTGGGACAAGAACTAATAATTAGGAAAGTAGAATCTCTGTACAAGATTTTGGCATCTGCAAATTGTGCATTTGAGAGCAATATATACATAAATATACATTTCAGGAAACTGTCACTTTGGAAATTTAAGGCATGACTTTTATTTGTTTACAGCAAGTGCTTTCTGAAACTCCTGCCACTCAAACAGTTCCCATTATAAATTATGCTTCCACCTCTCAACAAGATGCCTTTTTGTTCAAGTAGTAGTGGATGTTGCTTGCTTGTACCAATTTTCAAAAAAAAAGAAAGAGAAAAAAAGGAAATTTCTTTAACCCTTTTCTAACCTTTAAAACCATAATCAATATAAAAAAATTGTTGTTGAGTTGGTGCATTTTGTGGGTTCATGCACACTTGAAACTTCTATATGTATATGCGTGTGTGTGTGTGTGTGTGTGTGTGTGTGTATATATATATATATATATGCTAAATGTACTAGCTGTACTTAACCAATCAAGCTTTAGTTTATGTAGCCCTACAATAAGGAAAAAAAGAAGAAAAGAAACTTGCCCTAAACTTGGAATCAATAATGCTATCAACTTCACTATGCTTATTAATAGTGAAAGATGCAGTAACTTTATATGTAAGCAGAAAGAAGAAAAGGAAGAAGCAGCTTCTTCAAATTGTATGTTACAGCAAAATTCAACTATCACACTCAGAACATAGCACTTTCTGTATTTCAATGTTTTATATACAATGCACTAACAGATAAAAAACTCAAAATCCCTAAGGCATGTTAAAAGTTTTCTATTCAAAATGAACAATAATTTCCAAAAAATGTTTTACTAGAATTTCACTTTCAACAAAAATTACTAAAAATGATTCAGAATCATCATATGATTGCTCAACATCAAGTTACACATATCCTGTCATATTAGTTAAATTAATCAATCAACCCATGAACAGACCTAATATCATGATAACAGAAACCTGACAATTTTAATAGGCAAGCTCTTATATTGAAAGGGAAATGTTACTTTTTGTGAAACTTGTCACAAATGCAAGAAATTTCAAACAAGAATATATTTACTAGACCAGCTTGCACTTAAAATGGCATCACATGCATGATTGAATAATGAAGGAAAATACAAAGATGAGCATATAAGATGCAAAGAGTATTAATGAAGAGTTCCAACAAAGGCACAGCATGTGAGTTCACTTCTAATGAAAGGGCTACAAGTTAGTGAACTTGGTAGGAGACTGAATCAAGACAATAAGCATATGCAACTATTGCCAACAGTCAAATGAACTTACCAAAGGATATAGCTCAAAATGGTCAAGGTATGATGTTGTAGCACATGAAATATTAAAAATTCTAATTCATAGATACATGCAAAAATTGGGTAAATCTAAGAATGGCAATACTTATTATATTTTTCATGAATTGACAACACAGCAACCAAACATGACAAGTGATTAAATCACATCAGATCATGTCAAATCTGAAATTCAAATTAGTAGCATCAGATATGCCATGTATATGAACAGAACATGGAGATCAGCACCACATCACGAGCATGACAAACAAACAGCAGGTGAAATTGCATCCAAGATTTGATATAGTTAGCCCATTATGTTACACCAACAGCAGTAAAAAGTACTTCAGCCATTCTGGATAAGATAAAAGATAAGGAGCTTTAACATCAGTAAATGAAATATGTCTAAAGCAAATAATAATAATAAGTTATTCACTTCCCCTCCTTTTGTTCTGGATGTAACGGTACCAAGATTATAAGATTTAAGATCAGTCCACTTAATTTTTGATAGCATAACTTGTAAAGTTAAGTTACCTAGCTCCAATCCTTTAATCACAAAAACACTCTTCACAAAACAATAATTCACATCATAAGTTTTGTTTAAACACCAAAGTGTGAAAATTTTCCAGTTGGAAACTTTCTTATCAGCAAAACAGTAGCCATTAGTATTTAATATGTTAGTGATATTCATTAAAAACAAGGATCAAGAATGGTGAATATATATTCTTACTGCTATATAGTGTATAAAAGCATGAGCAAGAAGCAAAAGGACTCCCATACGTATCAGCTGTTGGACATTTATTTAGTAATCACTTGTAGAAAATTTGTAATTCTAAGGCTTCAAGCCACATGAAAATATATATATTATATTAAATATGATGTTTGCACCATCATTGACGCAAAGAACTCCTATATGGAAATTCAGAAAACAAAAAATTATATATATAAATTATCAAGGAATTGATTGACATGACCCCAGATATGTATGAGCATAGTGTAAAACAAGCTATATCCCATAAATGGCAGAACAAACTTTATCATCCTTCAACATGGAACTTTGCAAAATGCCAGAGAATAGAGTAGAAAAGTTATACCATAAAATTATGGATCAAACAACAAGCAACAGATATGGATACTAATGTTAAAAATAATCTCACTCACTGCACACACCAAACTGTCAGCCAATTAGTAAGCATATAACCCATTAACATGTGCTGGTGCCTGTCATGAAAATAGGTACATTGTTTTTGTCTTCCGCAACAATATACACAAGTAATCTAATAAAAAGTTATTTTGTTTTAAAGAAGAGAATTAAAAACATAAAGAAGCAAAAAGAGAAAAATAAAGGTATTGCCACAGGCTCCAATGGGAATGTCCATATCCCCATTGTTCATGCATAGTTTGGCATGCAGCATATCAAACAAAACATTAAAAATAAGTAATATATAAAGAAGAAAAATGATGGTGATTCACATGACAAAATCTATCAATTTGTTATTAAATAATATAAATGAAGAGATCCAATGGGAGACAACACTTCAGTGGACGGAAAGAAAAAGCCAAGCAAGCATTAAATACATGCATCACTTTAGTTTAAATCCATATTAGTCAACATTTGTACACAAAATTATAGCTAAAAGGCTAAGTCACACATAAAAAAATTATCATTACAAGCCAAATCCAACAATAAATAATCATCACGAAAAGGCACAAATAACATAAATGACAGATTAATAACAGAAAAACCATTTGAAATATTCATTGTTGAAATATTTCATACAAGGGATGGATACATTTAACATGGGAAACAGGAAAAAAAATATAAATCAAAAGAAGATGGTAACAGCAAATTCAGTTCATCAAAACAATGGCGTAAGTACATAAGTAGTGCATCATCACGAATCAACATGTGGGGCAATAGATACAAAAGCGAAAAAAAAAAAGAAAGAGGATAAATCAATGTTTCCATAAATTAGAACCCAAAACCAGCAAAGATTCAAATATGAGATAACATAAAAGTAGGATACAAGGGCTAATACTCAAATTGGGTGGGAAGCATTTCCAATACAAGGATTACAAGAAGAAGCAAGTACACCATGTGTTGATGAATGCATGCAATTGCAAGGTTGTCGATATTATAAAAATTTTTACAAGAAGTGAAGTGTGAAAATGACATATCTAATGCTGTTTCTAGTTTGGCAATAAATGATGGTGACATTACAACTACTTCTCATGCTAAAGTCTATAGGAGAACAATAATGATGGATTCCACATTTACTTCTAGTTTATGAAAAACCAATCTAACCGAACTAACCCAACAAGAAAGATAAAATGGTGCAACAAAATGTTAGCCTGTTACTCATGACTATACACACACACTAAATACACATATATATGATTGGAAAAATACAAAATGATGGAACAAAGAGGTTAAATTACAGCATAGATGGAAATTTTGCAACAAAAACAAAACACATTTATATATATGCTTAAAGCTAGTTATGAGTGGAAATAGTGAACATGGGCAAGACAAAATTGAAAGAAATAAAAGCTAAGGTTCATGCCAAAATGTCTTTTGATGATGGATATTACTTTACACTGTAGATCTCACCTTTGTCAAACAAAACTCTAATAATGAACAGAAAAAACAAGAATTTTTTTTTAAAAAAAAAGAAGGCTACAACTTCAAGAAAAGCAGACTGATTTTATCATCACAAAGTTTAAGAACTGATATATCTAGAAGATCGAACAAGGATTTGTTTTCAGCTTTTATTATCTATCTTTTTTTTGTTCTCTAAAATTTGATACAGGAAGTTGTCTAATATTGAGAAAATGCAGCTTCTTTGGCATGTGACGATCCTCTTCAGTGCAATTACACAGGTGAAATAGACATGAGGAAGAAGAAAACTAAAAACCAAGAAGCTGAAAATTTGAGAACATAACAAGTTAACAAGATAACAAATCTAGAAAGAGCAACTTACCAAATATCCTACCGATAATATTTAGCCAACATAAGGAACATTACACTACACCAAATGATGTCAATCCATAATTCTTGAAAAGTAGACCTCAATTTATTGGATTACCATAGGATGAGCCTCCAAGGAATCCTCCACCTGATGCTCCATAAACATCCGATGGATCGATAATGGGGGACGAAGAGGAGGCACCATTCCTCCCTCCTCCATCACCACCAGTACTGCTAGCACCACCCAAATGCAATTCTGATATATTTGGGAACCCATCTCTTGCTTCAGCTCCTTGATCATATAAAAACCCTTTAAACACATGCCCACCAATCCTTACAACTGCTTGATATGCAAACTGGTCTTCACCATCATCCATTGCTGTAACTCTAACACACTTGAATACCGCTGGGGCACGTATTTGCCCTGGCAAACTCACATCTGCAAGAAAATTATCAAACCCTATTCAAAATTTCATCTTTTTAGATGTCATACAACCCTAAACCTCCATGTACCTATTACACCTGTAAATAGATGAACAATAAAAGAGGGTTAATAAAAACTCAAACCTTGATGACTAGAGCTAGTATCAAAGCTTCTTGGAGGAGTGGTATTAGAAGTAGAAGTATGAGAAGTGGTGGTTTGTGAGTTTATGAGTCTAGGTTTCTTGACACCAGAAGTAGACCCAGATGAGCCAGCGCCACCAGCAGGAGCTGCCATTAACTGACGTTCTCGTCTCCTCGCCGCCGGCACCCAAGTACTCTTCACGTGAGTAGCACAATCATAACCACGACTCTTACAGCAAGTCCTGCACCTTCTATGGCTACAATCTTTCTTGGCTTGGTTACCGCAATCTTGGCATGTTGCGCTGCCAGAAGAAGCTGAATTACCAGCGGCAATAGCACCGCCAATACCAGCAGTGTTGCTACCACTTTGAAGAAGATTAGCTGAAGTGTTATGATCAAGAAAGGAACCACTAGTTTTCTTTAAATTATATGGATTCTGGTTTTGCCAAAATTGGATTCCATTAATCTTGCTACGCCCATTATTCAACAAATCTTGATCATCCATGTTTTGCGGCGCGAGACATGGAGCAGCCGTGAGAAGTGGGATAACACCTACACCAACACCGACACCGAGAGCAGTGGCAGCATTTGAGCCGCTGATTGGATCAGCAGTGGCAAGATTAATAGAAGAAGAATCATGCTGATGATGATGGTGGTGGTGGTGGTGGGGATTAAAAGATGAAGCAGGAGCAACAACAAACATTCCCATTTCAGGTGGGATACCATAGTTGATGGTTCTTGCTGAGTTAGGCCAAGATGTGCCGGTGGGCCCGCCTCCAGCTGCTGCTGCTGCTGCCGCCGCAGCAGCAGCAGCAGTGGGTCCGGCATTGAAGCCGAGAGAAAGGTCGTCCGGGCCCGCGGCTCGGATGGCTGAAGAAGACGAAGTAGACCAGTCTGCAAAGGCTCCGGAGTCGGATAAGAGCTGCCTACTCCTTGTAGTAGCCACAACTGAATTAAATTCGTTTTCTTTGATTAAAATTGAAGAATAAAGACACAATCTTTTTATATACACATAACATAACAATCAATAATTCTTGCAATATTTCTAAATACAAAATGGGTACTTTAAGTTTTTTGACAATTATAGAAGAGAGAGATCGATAGAGCTGTTGCAGAAGAAAAAAAAAAAAAAAAAGACTATATCTATGGATGTCTGTATGTAGGTGTTATGTAAGAGAAGGTGGGGTCAAAAAGCTCTGAAATTTTATCAGAAGTGGGGAGTGGATTAATATATTTGTAAATAAATATATATAAAATATTGGGTTTTAGTTTGTTTCTTGAAGTGCTGCCATTGCTGTTAGTAGGTTTTGCTGGCTTGAATTAAGAGAAGGTGTTTGTTGGGTTTTATGTTAACAAAAGAAATATATTATAAATTTTTCGTCTTCTTCTACTACTACTACTAAAACAACTGTCAGTTTGGCTTTTGTGATAATAAAAGAAAAAGAAAAATTTTAGGGGTTTGAGAAGGAGAGGTGACTGAGTTCACCTCTGAAGGATAAGGATTTGGGAAGGAAGGAAGCAGGAGCAGCAGAAGCAGCAGGAGCAGCAGAAGCAGCAGTAAGTAGCAGAAGAAGGAGAAGAAAGAAATTAAGAACAAAGAAACAAAACCAAAAAATAAACAAAAACAAAAATATATATATTATGCATATATATATATATATGACGACCCTTTTTCAACACACTCACTCACTCTCTCTTTTCTCTGTATTTTCTGTGTTTTGGGGTTTGGTTTTTGGTTTTTGGTCTCTCTATCTTTTTGTTTCACTCATTTATTTTCTTAATTTCTTTGCTCATAATCATCATCATCACTCACTCACTACTTCTTCTTCTTCTTCTTCTTCTTCTTTTAATGCTCTATAGAGAGAACACAAGGAAGCACACACTTTCTCAATATGGTTTCCTAGAAAGAAAGCTTTTAAAAAAAAAAAATTAAAAAATTAAAAAAAAAAAATGAGGTGGGTTCCTCCCTACCTCTCACTTTCTTCCCCTACCTCTAGCAATAGTATAGTTATTATTGTGATTATTGGAGTGAGAGAGAGGAAAATTTTTAAATATATATGTATTCATGCTACCGTACGGGTATGTATTTATATAAGTAAAATTTATTTATTACGTTAACTTTTATTTAATTATAAATATTTATTAATTGTTGTACGACTGTTCAAAAAAATTAATTTTTGTATATATTTATAATTTATATTAATTGCTATAATTAAATAAAAATTAATTTAATAATTTTAATTTTATTAATATAAATATAAATGTAAATCAAAGAAAAAATATATATATATATATATTTAAACAATAAAAAATTTTGCTAAAATATTTATTTCATTTATAAATTTTATACTTTATGGATAAAATATAAAAATTTATATTAAATTTGAAAATTTTCTATTTGTATTTAAAATATTACACTTAACCAATATTAGGCAATGAAAAACAAAATATAATTTATCTTAAAAAATATTAAATTCAAATTTAATATATGAATAAATAAATATTTAAACAGTATTATTATTTTAAAGAATTAGCTTTACTCGACTTTGTAATAATTTATGTTGCTATCGGATGTAGAGATGCATCTAATATAAAAAAAATATATTCATTAATTTCATATATTTTAAATATTTTATATTTAACTAAATAAAAAAATTTTCATTAAACTCTTTCTCTCGAGATTAACAATTATTATAGTATTTATCAAATAATTATGATGGTGATCCGAACATGAAAAAATTTTGTCCATATAAAAATTTTTGAAAAAAAGGGAGAATATAAAGGTTTTTGTTCTTTAGTTCTTGTAATTTTATGTTTTTGTATCTAAAGTCTCACATGACACCTTTCATTCATTCGCCTTGTTCTACTCCTTATTGCTCTCTTCTTCTACTTCTCATCCATCATCAGTGCCTTTGCAAATGTTCAAAGGAAGAAAAAATAAAATATAATAATGCATTTGCATGTTTATTTGTTATACAAATCCCACTCTCTCTCCAGGCGCGTGCAGTGCAGAGTACCATATAAGTTGGGTTTTAATTGGTTTGTGTAATGCACGCGAATTATGTAAGTGAGAATAATTATTGGAGTACATGCATATTGATTAAATAGCATGGAGTGTGAGTAAAGAGTAAGAGAGTCTCCATAAAAATCTATCTGATTTGCTCTGTCGTTTGGTTCCGGATTTGTCAGATAAAAAGTGGCTAGGGAAAAGATTTTTCAATATTGTCATTTTATGTGTATTATTATTGTTATTATTATTTATTCATTATTTATTATTATTATTATTATTATTATTATTATTATTATTATTATTATTGTTGTTGTTGTTATTATTATTGTTATACAACAACAACTAATTAAGCTTTATGGAGACTTAATTGCTTTTTTCATATTCTCAAAACAACACATAACTTATTTGTAATTTCTTTTTTATTGAGAAAAGCATAAACAAGTTATAATTTGCATTCATTTAATGTTAAATATGTAATCGGTTTATGAAAAATTAAATATGTTTTTTGACACCTTAAAAAAAATTATGTTAACGGATTTTGATATTGTCGATATTATATATTGAAATTTTTTAGTAAAAGATACATTTTTATTTATCACGAAAATAAATTTACATAAAATTACAAAAAATGAGAGGTGCTGTTTTTATATTATATTGTTTCTTTTTCTTTTTAAGTACATTGTTTAGATTTATTTTCTTATATTATCTAACAAATCTTTAGGTTCATAGCTCATAACTTGACTAGAAAATCTTAGAAATTATATGACTTTAAAGTGTGTGTTGTTTAAGCATAAAAACTACATGAAAGCATTTGCACTTAAAGCAATAGTTATCATAATTGAGAAAATTAGATGGGCGTATTACTATTTCTATTATGAAGGTTGATCATAATAGCTATCTCATTTTCGCTGTTGGTCGTCTACTCTTATATTTTGATCTTAATTATATGCTAAAACATCCCTCCGCATGCATAAATAATTAGATACATTATATGAATAAAATTTTTCAATCAACCTAATGTCATTGCCAAAAACATACCTATAATATATGTTCATATAATTATTGATTAAAAGGTGTAGCCTTGTAGCAACTTATAAATCCTCTTCGTGTAAAGAGTAGAGATAAGAAGCAATATATATGTATATGCTTTTATAGTTCTTGGTTAGCTTCCAAGAAAAAGGGGAACCCAACAAGGAACAAAGACGGTTGCTTTTAACAAGAACGTGTACCCTTAATTAGGGTCACTTAAAAGCATGGTTTAGGACCTTTATTAGATGGGGTATAGCCTTTTTTTTTGTTTTTTTTTTTTGAAATTGAATGCTTATATGCTTATGTTTAAGCCATAGGACACGTGAATGAGAGAAAGTAAAGCTCTTCGGTCCTCTTTAGGGCTTTTGGCATGCTCTTTGGGGCCACATATCCCTTACTACTTAGTACTAATTAACCCACATAATAATTATCTCTTTTAATTAATTAATTAATTAATTAGAGACTTATATTACTCTCTCCTTAATTATAAGCGTGTGTTTAAAGTCTCTCTTTCTTTTTCAAAGCATACTCTCTGCTCTCTTTATTTATTACTTTCCAAAGTGTTTGATGTATTTGAAAAGCACTTCTTTTTAGTTCCATACATTTAAATGTTCTCTTTGGATTTATATTTGGAAACCCATTATAGCTATATCTTAGATATAGCTCACCTTATCATATTGTTTAAGTGTTAAGTGGTGCTTTTTAGTTAGTTCAAAGCTAATTAACTCGAATAAGTTGCTTCATTAATAATTTAATGATCGAATATCGATTCATAATCCAATATAAGTGAGGAATTATGCGTTTTTATATTCTCTTTTTCCTTCAAAGATTTTGAATATTTATATTTAGTGAATTTAGTTCAAAATTTACAGATCTTGATTTCTTATTTTAATATAAATTGAAAATTATGTTATTATGGAGAAGAGGAATCGTTTTTTAGTTGGCTTTTTAGGGTTGGGAGGAAAAGGGGTGGAAGGATCATTTAGTGCTGGTTCTTGATTCTTTGAGATCATTGCATCAATGAGGCAGGCTGAAGCTCACTTCTTCAATTTATTTTCGTTGTTTTATAAATAAGAATGTTAAATAATTATAATATATATTTAAAAATTATATATAATAAGAGTAATTTCTTTAAATTTAAATCTTCGGTCTTCTTGTATTTTTAAACTACTCACTAGCCAACTATTTTTTTTATTGATTATATGCTTTGAAACTAAATCGAATCGATAATGATGCTAGTTCTAACATTTAATTAGCATGTAATGATGTCATTTTTTCCTTTTTCAAGTGTCATTAAAAGTAAAGGGGAAAAGTACGTACATTGCATTAATTACAATCACAGCTAATAACATTGAATTTCACTGAATAGAGAGATTAATTAGGCACAAGACAATTAACTGAACAGAAGTAATTAATCGGTTAAGCAAGTGATATTGTCTCTAGTGTTCTATGATAAACTATGGGCGGATTTCACATAATCTTGAATCCCTTTTGTAACCGAAAGGAAATAATAAAAGCTGAGACTGTTAGAAAAATTATACAATAGAGTTGCAAAGCTAAATCAATCATATTAAAACAACTAAAATAAATAAATAAATAAATTAGTTACAAAATACGACGGATTCACCAATTCCTTTTTAAGTTTTTAGTTTCTATCATTTTAATTAGTTTTCCACTTATAATTAGTTTAACTTTCCAACTAGATACAGTGAGTTAATGGTTCTAAACAGCTGTATAACTTTTGAAGACTGTTGTAATTATTACCCATAATTTTATTTAATTAGTAAGGTGTGCATATGTTATATATAGTGGGAATATATATTTTGTATCCCCATCTTTTTTACGAAGGAAAACTCAAGCAAGTGTTAATTGGCTTGTTACCATGATGTGAATTCATTTTTAAACTAGCAGAATTCAAACATGAAATTAATGGATAGAATGCTCCTGTGGTTTCCAATTAATTACTTCTGTAAGATGATTAAATAAGTCATATAGCTAAAGAATAGAATACAGACCAAAAAGAGAATAAAATCAAGGGTGGAGATTTTTGCACACCACTTATTTATAAATGCACTCCATATTTAACTTTTTAGTAATCTAAATGACATAAATATATTTATTTTTAAATGACTCTTTTATGTACTCATTATTATTTAAACTTCTTATATGTGTTTAATTATCTTATTACTTTTTAAATTTTCAATGTATTTTGAATCTTAAATACAATTTAAATTTTTTATATTACAAAAAAAAAAGATAAAAATGAAAAACTAAATAATATAAATATTAATTTTTGCAAGTTATTAGCTAAAAAATATAGACTCTTGGTTAAAATTTTAGACACGGTGGATTTCATTATTTAGTTATAAATTTTTATTGATTTTGATATAATTTTTTATAATTATTTGAATATGTATTTTGAAATTTATTTCAATACAATAGGTTAATATTTGAAAATTTATTTATATTGTATATTTAATATGTAAATTTAAATATATTATTTATTTTTAAAAAAGATTAATTTTTGAATATAAAATAAATAATTGGAGAACCAAAATTGATATTAGATTATAAAAAAGAAATAAGGACATATTTGATTTTTTCATGAAATATAATTTTTTACTGAAAAATAAATATTTTTACAAAGTAAAATAATTCAAAAA
>CATIWO010000856.1:0-10798 GCA_949673435.1 Macaranga tanarius | reverse complement strand
TTTGTACGAAGGAAATTCCTATAGTAAAGGTGCTGTGGAGCAACCATACCATAGAGGATTGTACTTGAGAGACCGAGGCGGATATGCAAAGTCGATACCCGTATTTATTTCAGTATTAAGGTGAAATTCGAGGACAAATTTCTTTAAGGAGGGAAGAATGTAATAACTTGAATTTTTATTAGTATTATTATTATTATTATTATTATTATTATTATTATTATTATTATTATTCTTGTTATTATTGATGTTGTTAATATATATATATATATATATATATATATATATATATATATATTATAATAGGTTAGGAGTTAACTCATTTAATTGCTAGTAATTATATGCGGTTTTGGAATTAACTCATTCAATTGCTGGGACGTTTTTATAAGAATTAAAGAGGAAGGACTAATATGAATTATTGTCACAAATGTAGGTATCATAGTAGTAATTCGCCAGTCTCCTTGTCTATATATGAATCAGCTGTAGAATTCTAGAGAAGTCCCTAATCTTCCTTACACCTTTCACTGTAGCACCTGATGACTTTTTCCTCTCCATTCACCGGTGAAACCACCTCAGATCACCACAAAATTTAAAGCATAGATACTTCTCATCATTCCCTACACGTTGGTATTTTTAGTGTCATCTGAGAAGGTTTGGATTTGCACCGGCAAGCCTCTGAAGTTTTGATAGTCCACTTCCGGCGGCGGATCTCTGTTTCCGGTGACTGTCAACAATGACCACCACCAGCGTACTCATCTTGTCGCCAGGAGTCTTGTGGTACCAATTTTGAGTCCAATCCGTATGGTTTTAGTATTGATCAGAATTTATTAGGTAATTTCCATTTTTTTCTCTTTGATCTATAATTTTGTAGATATTTGTTGAGTTTGAGACTACATTTGAGTTCTATGCATTGCTGGAATTATGTTGATATATTTGGGTGGTATAAAATACGTTTTTCGGTGAGAAAATCCGGCGAGTTCTAACTGGATTCCAGTGAGGAATAGTGACCAGCTCTGAAAATTATGATTTTATTTTTAATAAATAGTATAAATTATGAGGAGTAATTTTTATAACTGAAGCTAGGTCGGATTCCTTATGAATTTTGAATTAAAAATCCCAGAAGTGTTTAGGTGGAAATTATTCTATTTCCATTTAAATAGTTTTGACTCATCAGAATAAATCTTTTCATCTTCAAAATGTCATTTTAAGGTATTTTTAAGTCAGTTCTAATGATTTATTAATTTTAATAAGTTTTTCAGAATTTTTAAAAATTATTATGAATATATTTGTTATTATAGAGAGTTCGAGAGCTGGAGCCGTAGATCCTAGGCAGACGAGGACACATCAGCCAGCGCGCTCTACTTATATATTATAAAATGTTTTATTGGATTTGCTTGAGTGGTTTTATTAATTAAATTGGATAAAATGAGATTTAATGGTATGATATTTATTTACTTATTAATTTTCTTATTGCGATAAGGAAAATGTTACTATTGGAGATTTTGAATAGTATGCATGAATTTCATGAGCACAATGATTTAAATGATCAGTTTCTAATATCATTTATAAATGTTTTAGATTTATTATATTATTATATAGATATTTTGGGAGAACTGGTAGAACGGGCTACCTGGTAGGTGTCACTAGGACCATGTGCACATTGGTTATTATCTATGTTTAATTATGAGTCTGAGATGTAAGCCCTGGTCGAGCAATGCTCTCTGGACAGATATGATGTTATTATTGAAATGCGAGACCTGGTCGAGCGATGTTCTCTAGGCAGATATGAGATTTTAAAATGTGGGCCCTGGTCGAGCAATGCTCTCTGGGTAAGATTATGGCTATTTATTGGTTGGACGCTGGTTGAGCTTGGTCTCTGGGTGCTAGTAAATATTTGATTAAGAGACAGACTGTGTTTGGACCCTAGTCGAACTTGTTCTCTGGGACCGGCAGTCATTTGAATTTAAGAGAGCTGAAAGGCTGTTAGATTTGAGGTTTAGGGTTCTACCACTATTTTTCCCACTAAGAATATTTCATTATGTTTTTATATACTTATTTTATAAAAAACTTAAAGGATTTCTGAATAATTTGATAAATTACATTTATGGTTCTTGAAGTTTGATTTTTATGTTTTTAAATTATTTTAACAATTTTAATGGCTTTAAATAAATGATTTTTTATGAAAAAACCAACATGTATTTCTTAATATTAATTCACTCAGTGAGGTCTGACTCCCCTCAATTATTTTTCAGGATTTCTTCAGTAAGATATTAGTCGCTCTTTGCTACGCCGATCTTATTCTTCCTCGGCTATCTTATGTAGGTTTTATTAATATTATATATTATGTACTTGTACTCTAGACATCGCAGTAGTATACTGTTATAACTGTTTTTGCAAGAATTGTAAATAGTGGATTTTATTTGGATTGTACTATAGTATGTGATATTATGATATTAAATATTAGTTTGTGTGATGGATATTTTGCTAGAATTTTGGAGGATTGTTGGTTGAGATGTTTTGGGAGTGTACTTTTATATTGCAGGTTTTGAGTTTAATCTAGGTATAGGGGAAACTTTGCCAAAATTTTGTTAAAATTTTTATTAAGGCTTACTACGGGTTTTGGAAGCATATAGCTTTCCCATTCCCTAGTGCCGGTCACGTGCCTTGGGTTTGGGTCGTGACAGATTGTTAGCTGGAGCCTTATAAATATATATACATGCACATGTAAGTGCCATACATGTCAATTAATTATTAGAATGCATGAAGATGATTCTAAGATTGGATGAACTTATGCAATTGAATATCCTTACACTCTAATCCATGCTAATTCTTAAATAAGTTTAACAACTTGTCAATATCAGGAATTACAAATATTAGCGAGTTTGGATTATCTCAACCATCATGATCTTAATTTAATACAGGTTTCATAATCTTAGAAACATGACTAGATACTCAAAACTAAAAATGTATTCATTTACCAAATGAAGAGCAAACTTCACACATGAATTCATGAAAATTTCATAAAATGGGAACTCATGAATAATACCATAAGCAGGACAAATTATGGCCATTAGTACACTTTTAAGTAAAGACATGATTGATAGCTACATTATTATTATTAACAGAAACTTTTTCCTTTTTGTATCCCCACCCTTTCTGCATTACTCAACATGAATACCACCAAAGGGTCCTTTAGAATACTCGTACTCATTTTAAGTATTGAAGCAATTAGAGGTTTTGCTCTTTTAGTTCTTTCTACATTTCATTATTTTTTTCTTTTCATTGAGCAAGAATTCTATTTTTAGTATCCCCCACTTTTCCGATATTACTGAGTACGGATACCACCAAAGAGTCTTTTAGGATACTCAAACTCATTCTTAAGCATTAGAGTGGTTAGAATGCATTTAAGCTTAATATGCACCCTCTCAAAAATTATTCTTAGGACTATGATTTATCTTACTTATAATTATCATTCATAGGCTTCATTCTGTAAATCTTCTATTATTCAGGTGATTAGTAAGCATTAAGTTGATTATAACTCAAAAATTCTCAATCTAGAGTTGTTAATTATGCTTGAAAGATCACGAAATAAGCATTAAAATAAGATTATAACAATTAAAACTAGCAAACTCAATTACAATATGTACAACTCATGACATTGATAAGCTTACAAGAATACAAGAGTGAGGATAATCTATGTAGTATATATTCCCAATGCACGAATGTAAGTACATATTTACACAATTAAACATAATGACCAAATACAAGTGCGAATGCATGTTAGTGTAGATGTACCCTAGGGCCATTCTTGTATGTAGACATTACATATTTATCCCTATGACAATAAAATATTCATTTAAATTAAAGTGTTTGTTTATTTGAATATTTACCCTTAGTATAATGTTAGATAAGTTTATTATCAAGAGTTGATAATATGAGTAATAAACTTATTTAGTACATGTACTATAAATGTTCATAGTTGTTAGATTAATATATGTGTAGTATTAATCCTTAGACTATCACCTCTGTCTATTTTCCTTGATCGGCATGTGATATCAATAGTGGAAGGTAGTGAGTCTCATGCTACTTGACATGAGATATCATAATAGATACGTGGATACTCATGTGATAAGTGGATCGAACTGTGATGTAAGATTTGTGAATGGTTGGAAATTCACTTTAGTCAACAATCACACTATTGGATATAATGGTGCATATGGTCCTTAGACCTGAGGCAATATGGTCATCCACATATGGTTGGTTAGAGTTTGTTATCGCTTACGTACCTGTGCTAGCCATGTATAGGTATCTGGCGTGTGGTGGCTTTAGTTGGTTGTATGTAGGGATGAGTGATCGGCCATGATGGAATTCATTACCTGGAGTGAACCAGGATAAGATCCTATGCTATTTGAGTTATTCTTGATGAGTAAGTACTTAGCCAGGTCAAACTCGACTTACCCGAAAAGAGTTTTAATACTAGAAAAGAGTTTCTAGCAGTAGTCATGTTTTATCGAGAATTGAACTTAAGATGAGGACATATTATTGAGGTAATTAGAGTTTAACTAAACCGTGACCCTAACCGATATCGGGATCTTATAATAAAGGGACATTTAGTGCATGCTAATTATGTTATATGGTTTTTGTAGATCTACATAAAACATTCATTTCTAATTGCGTAGTTATGATATCTATGCTGGGGGTCACTCACGACTTATGGAAACTAAATATGATTAATTGAGATTTTCACATTTGGTATGGAAAGGTTTTTCCATGATATTAAGTGCTAATATTATTTTCCATTACCATTTAGACTTGAACCTAGTAAGTCACACACATAAGGGTTGCACTTATGAAGATTAATATTAATTTGATTATTAATTAAAGAGTTTAATTAATTAATTAAATTAATTGAATTGGATTTGCGCGTGTGTGGGGATCTATTATATTCTGAAATCTAAATTCAAAGATTAGAACTTAAATGTAATTAAATAAATATTAATTTAGACTTCATTTAATATATGATATTAAGTTCGAGGACTAGATTAATATTTGCCTCCTAATATATTCACATATGGGCCATGAGATGGACTATATAAATTGATAAAGATGGACTTGACATGGACTTAGCATGAGCTTTATTTAAAGAGTTTAAATTTTCCCATAAATTTTCTTTTGGTATGGAGTGGGCCTTCTCTAAGTGTAGAGAAGCCCATATGCCCATAACCTTAGCCCATATCCATTAAGTATTAATGATATTAAGGCTAAGATTATCCATGTAACCAAACACAATCCACTCACTTAAAAAGCAAAGCCATGCATATAGATTTAGTGTGAGACATTCAATCTATCACATGTATGTAGCTTGAGTGTGAGACACTCAAGCTATAACAATGCATGTGGCTTGAGTGTGAGACACTCAAGCTATGACAATATATGTGGCTTGAGTATAAGATACTCAAGCCATGATTAAATTGTTTTTTGTTGATAGTTAGTGGAGTGTGTAGAGACAACAAACAACTAACTTTTAATGCACATTTTGAGAGCAAATTTGATATTCTTACAAAAGAGAGAAAAAGGCTAGAGAGTGTCTTCTTCCTTCTTCTTCTTCAAGTGTAGAGAATACCAATATACACAAGTGTTGTGTGATTTCAAGTCATGGCCATTAGTGTACAAGAGTTGTACAAGTTCAAGTCCATTAGCCATTGTAGGTTGCATCCTTGTTCTATACATCCAAGCTTAGAGTGTCTCTAACAAGCTCTTAGGTCAAAGAAAAGAGTCTTGTGGGTAGAGCTTCACCAACTTTGAAGATCTACCTTATGCAACTTATGTGTTTCGAGCTAGAGGCTTCACACTTGGGGAGCTTGGAGCTTGTAGATCAACATCAACCAAAGCTTGTCAAGCGTGCTACTAACTTGGGAGTTTTACAAGTGTTCCCAAACTTTTAATTGATAGGTCTTATGCTTTGATGGGTTGACTTGGTTGTTTGTTGTTGAAATATTATTCTTGATGCATGTTTAAATATGTATTTGCCATGTGATATGATTTTAGGGCTAGATGTGGCTTTTGTGTGATGCAAGAGTTGCATGCAATCAATTTTTTTTAAAAATTCCACATGTTTTGATTATTGCATGAACCACACTTCCTTCAAGTGGCTTTAGAGCCTCTATCATATGATTTATATGCCAAAATATTGATATTTGTAAGTGTTATGAATATGGATAATGTTAATTACAAGTGTTGTGATTAAACATTTGAATGGTTGCAAGTGTTGTGGCCATTTAGTTCATTTATAAGTTGCATTATATGCTAAAATGATGTTACTTGCAAGTGTTGTGATTAAAATGATGTTGGTTGTAAGTGTTACAACTATGAGCATCATTTGGTGTAGTGTGTGTAGAGGACACACGGCCATATACATAGTCGTGTACCATTATGCCTATTTTTCCTAGGTAAGACACGACCGCGTACTTGGACATGGCCGTGTATCATGCTATTCCAGCAACTAGAATAGTTACATAGCCGTGTATAGGCATACATGGGTGTGTACAAGGTTGTCACATTAATGTGATTGATGATCGAAGGTGTCCTTTAGTGAAAAATACTTACATGATGCATCTTGGACAATGTTATACACATGTTTGCTTGACTTGCTACTTCAAATAACATGCAATAATTGTATTTTAATTGAATGTATGCTTGTCATTCATGCAAGGATTGATCATGGACTTAGTTTATATCTTTAGCTTGTAATAATAATTAAGTTTATTATTATGGTTATGTAATTAAGTGTTAGTTGCATAGATTAAGATGTAAATTATTTGCCTTGGTATGCTAAGAATTGAATGTAAATCACAAAAGTTGTGACTTGAAGATTGAAATGTTCAATTGGAGGCCCATTCAAACTTAGAAGCTTGAAGGCAAGGCCTATGATGATGGTGACTAGGGAGGCTCATGGAATGAAGGCTTTTCTCGGGCTAGGCCCATTTGTAAATATTCTAAGTGTTATAATAGGATTAGGAGAGGCCCATGATCACTCCTTATTTATGCATCCATTTTGCATGTTCAATGTATATATGTGATATGTATGTTGAGGCATGCTATATATGTATGAGATATGTATATCGATGGATGTAGAAAGCCATGCAATGTATGCATGAGATATGTATATTATGGATGAATGGCATGTAATGTATGTATAAGATATATATGTTGTAAAATGGCTAATGTGCAAAGTGAGACCTTATTAGAGACCCAAAAGTCTTCCAATCAAATTTAGGTTTAGGCTCTCCATTGGAGCAATAACTTGCATGGTTTTGGCCTTATGTACAATGGCTATGGATATATAAGAGTGTACATAAGGCCTAAGAGATTTATGTAGTGTTATTGTTAAGCATGAGATGTTGTGAGTGTATAGATGCACTATAGGCCAATAACAGCAACTAGGAGCACCTGAGGTTTATAGTATTCAAATCCATATATTTCACTGATCCAATAGTGTGGACCTAACTAATACTAAAGGCCAATAATGGCAATTAGTTGTACCTAAGGCCAGTAACATTAGGTGCTAGACTAGTGGAACCTTATATGAGATGTGATGGACAAGAGTTATCCACTTAATGAGAACTATTATTCCAATAATGACAATGTGTTCCTGAGGGGTATTAGTGGCCCATTAAAAACTCCATTACCCACTAGAAATCCATCCAACAAGGGATTTCCATTTCCTGCTTAGAAGTGTAGGATTCGCCAAGTTAGTGGGAGGCCATTATGATTAAAGACCAAATCTAATGGTGTTCATAATGACTACAACTAATCAATCTTATTACCTTTTACAGAATTTGCTAACGTGAGACCATCAAACCCACTTTCCATTATACATGACAAATATAAGGGCAATGCAAGTATTGTCAAGCTCACGGGTGGAATAGCCAAAAATAAGGGTAAGGCAAGTGTTGTCAAGCCCAAGGCCACCATGAGGGAAGAGCAAGGTAAGGGAAAGTGTTTCCACTACCAAGGTGAAGGATATTGGAAGAAGAATTATCCTAAGTTCCTTGAGTCTCTTCAATTAAAAGGAAAGGGCAAGGATGGAAAAGGTGAGACTTTCTCTAATTTATTTACTTCTAAATGTTCTAAGAGCTCATCTAATGCATGGGTATTGGATACCAATGCAAGTTCTCACATTTGTGCATCCTTGGAAGATCTAGCAAATGAGAGAAGGTTGATGCCTAATAAAGTGACCTTAAAGCTTGGAAATGGAGCAAGTGTTGTGGCCAAAGCTATAGGGTCCACTTCAATTATTTTATATAATCATGTTTTATTATTGGAGGGTGTATTATATGTACCTAATGCCTATAAAAATATTATCTCTATCTCTAGTTTGACTAGTAGGGGTTATGAATTCCTTTTAAGTAAAGATGTATGTAAGATTTATTTTAGAAATAAATTGATTGGCATAGGTTATTTAATACATGGTCTATATTATGTTAATAATATGTCCAATAACAATGAGCCTCAATCTAATGTGAAAGCAATGCTAATTAAAAATGCCTCTAACTCCAAATATCTATGGAACTTGAGATTATGTCATATTGCGGAGGATATGATCATGAAGTTGGAAAGGATGGGAATCTTGAGCAATCTTGAATCTGCATCCAATCCAACTTGTGAGGCTTGTCTTCAAGGCAATATGACTAGATCACTATTTATTGGACAAATGGCAAGAACCAATGATATGTTAGAGATCATACATAGTGATGTATGTGGGCCATTTAGTGAAATGGCTAGAGGTGGTTTCTACTACTTTATTACCTTTATAGATGATCTATCAAGGTATGGGCTCTTATTTCTTATGAAGAACAAAAGTGACTCCTTTGAAAAGTTTAAGAAGTTCAAAGCCCAAGTAGAAAACCAAACTGGGAAGAGTGTTAAAACTCTTCGATCGGATCGAGGAGGTGGATACTTAAGTACTAAGTTCACAGAGTTCTTTAGGGAACATGGCATTGTATCACAGCTCACGCCAGCTAGAACACTACAATTAAATGGTGTATAAGAGAGGCGTAATCGTACCTTATTAGATATGGTACGATCCATGATAAGCTACACTGATCTTCCCATATCACTTTGGGGTTTCGCACTCCAAATGGCCTTCTACATCCTTAATCGAGTTCCATCCAAGTCCTTTCCTACCACACCGTATGAGATATGGAATGGCAAGGCACCAAGTCTTAAACATGTTAGGATTTAGGGGTGCCCAACTTTTATCAAAAAGCTAAAATCGAACAAGTTGAATGCGAAATCAATTAAAGGAAGGTTTGTTAGATATCCTAAAGACAGTTTAGGATTTTGCTTTTATCTTCCTGCTGAATAAGTTGTTGTTGTATGCAGAGATGCCATATTTCTTGAGAAACAATTTCTTAAAGAAGGTGGTATACGAATGAAGATAATGTTAGATGAGGAGTCATCTAAAGAAGCCCAATAAATTGATCAGATGGATATTGATCAACCCGAAGAGCCTATTCTAGTTGAGAATGTCATCATACTAACTCCTAGAAGGTCTAGTAGGGTATCTCGTCCTCCAGAGAGATACGGTTTTCTCCATGACATGCAAGAGTTGCATGTTCATGAAGAAAGCATTCATGTTTGTTAGTATAGATGTGCCTTAGAGCCATTATTGTATATAGATATTGTACATTTATTCTTGTGGAAATAAAATATTCATTTAAATTAAGTGTTAAGTTTATTTGAATATTTACCCTTATTATTATGTTAAATAAGTTTATTATCAAGAGTTGATAATATGAGTGACAAACTTATTTAGTACATATACTATTAAATGTTCATAGTCGTTGGATTAATATAAGGGTAGTTTTAATCCCTAGACTATCACCTCTGTCTATTTTTCTTAATCGGTATATGATGTCGATAGTGGGAGGTAGTGAGTCTCATGCTACTTGATATGAGATATTAGAATACACATTTGGATACTCATGTGATGGGTGGATCGATCATGTGATGTAAGATTTGTGATTGAATGGATATTCACTATTGTCAATAATCACAATCTTGGACATAATAGTGGATATGGTCCTTTTACCTGAGGCGACATGGTCATCCATATATGGTTGGTTAGAGTTTGTTACCACTTACATACCTGTGCTAGCCATGCATGGGTATATGGCGTGTGCTGGCTCTAGTTGGTTATATGTAGGGATGAGTGATCAGCCAAGATGGAATTCATTACCTGGAGTGAACCGGGATAAGATCCTATACTATTTAAGTTATTCTTAATGAATAAGTACCTATCGAGGTAAAACTTAACTTACTCGAAAAGAGTTTCGGTGCTAAAAAGATTTTCTAGTACAAGTCATGTTTTATCGAGAATTGAACTTAAGATGAGATCATATGATTGAGGCAATTAGAGTTTGACTAAATTTTGACTCTAGCTAATATCGAGATCTTGTAATGAAGGGATATTTAGTGCACGACAATTATGTTCTGTGGTTCTTCTGGATCTATATAAAGCATTCATTTCTATTTGGGTAGTCATGACATCTATGTTAAGGGTCACTTACGACTTATGGGAACTAAATGTGAGACCTGCTACACGTGGCCTCAACATCACCCAAACACGTGTCTACTTGGAAAGAATTAAAAATTTTTTTAATGGTAGAATTTCATGCCATGCACATTCACACATGCCTCTTGAATAAATATAAATTCACATACATAAATGGCATAACTCTCTCTCATAAAAACCACAAATGCATGTATATATATATATATTCTCAACTTTATTCATTCG
>CATIWO010000846.1:0-14197 GCA_949673435.1 Macaranga tanarius | reverse complement strand
TCTCAAATCATGTGTGTTCTTTGAATGAAGGAGATGCACCAAAAGTTGAGCTTAAACAACTTCCTTCTGACTTGAGGTATGCTTTTCTTGGACCTAATTCTACTTATCCAATTATAGTTAATGCTCATTTAAATGATGGTCAAGTGGAAAAGTTACTTAGGAGGGTTAAAGAACATAGAAATATCATTGGTTATACCATTGATGATTTGAAGGGGATTAGCCCCGCTTTTTGCATGCATAGGATACACATGGAGGAGGGTTATAAACCTTCCATTGAACATCAAAGGAGATTAAATCCTAATATGAAAGAAGTAGTTAGAAAAGAGGTGATGAAATTACTTGATGCAGGGATTATCTATCCAATCTCGGATAGTAATTGGGTTAGTCCCATTCATGTAGTCCCTAAGAAAGGTAGTATGACAGTCATACAAAATGAGAATAATGAATTAATACCTACTAGGACTGTCACAGGGTGGAGAATGTGCATAGATTATAGGAAGCTTAATAAGGCTACTAGAAAGGATTATTTTCCTTTACTTTTCATTGACCAATTATTAGAGAGATAGCTAAGCATTCATTTTTTTGTTATTTGGATGGGTATTCGGGATTCTTTCAAATCCCTATTCACCCAGAGGACCAAGAGAAAACTACTTTCACTTATCCCTACGGAACATATGTATACAGGAGAATGCCATTTGGGCTTTGTAATGCCCCCGTAACCTTTCAAAGGTGCATGATGGTAATATTTTCAAATTTCGTAGAGAATATTATGGAAGTATTTATGGATGATTTTTCTATTTATGGTCCCTCTTTTGATGATTGCTTGAATAATCTTTCTAAGGTTTTATAGAGATGTAAAGAAGCTAATCTAGTTTTGAATTGGGAAAAGTGCCATTTTATGGTTACTAAAGGAGTGGTGCTTGGTCATTTGGTGTATGAAAGGGGCATTGAGGTAGACAAAGCTAAAATCATAGTGATTGAAAAGCTACCACCACCCAACTATGTGAAGGGAATTTGTAGTTTCCTTAGTCATGCGGGGTATTATCGTCGCTTTATTAAAGATTTCTCAAAGATTGCTAAACCCCTTACTAACCTTTTGTCTAAAGATGTGCCTTTTGTTTTTTTATCAAAATTGTCTTGATGCTTTTTCCAGGATTAAAGAGGCATTAATCTCTGCACCTATCTTGCAACCTCCTAATTGGAGTTTACCTTTTGAGATTATCTGTGATGCTAGTGACTTTACTGTAGGGGCTGTGTTGGGACAAAGGCGAGATAAACAAGCACATGCCATCTACTACGCAAGCCACACTCTAGATGAAGCTTAAGTCAATTATGCTACAACAGAGAAAGAACTCCTAGCTATGGTGTTTGCAATAGAAAAATTTTGATCTTACTTGACGGGTAGCAAGGTGATTGTCTTCAGTGATCATTCAGCCCTTAAGTATCTCCTCTCCAAAAATGATGCAAAACCTCAGCTCATCAGATGGATTCTCCTCTTCCAAGAGTTTGATCTCGAGATCAAGGATAGAAAAGGTTCTGAGAATATTGTTGCTGACCACCTCTCAAGGTTAGAGTTCTTAAAAGATGTACATGAATTGCCTATTGATGACTACTCCAAAGGAGAACACTTACTACAAGTCAAAGGCTTCACACCATGGTATGTGGACTTTATTAATTATTTAGCATGTGATGTTTTACCACATAATCTCTCTTACCAATAAAAGAAGAAGTTCTTTGCGAATGTCAAGTATTACTATTGGGAGGAACCTCTTCTTTACAAAAGGTGTAGGGATGGATTGGTGCGTAGATGTTAGCTTGAGGATGAAGTCAAAGATGTCCTCACACTTTGCCATTCTTTTGAGTGTGGGGGTCATTTTAGTTCAACAAAGACGGCAACAAAGGTGCTTCAATGTGGGTTATATTAACCAACTCTTTTTCAAGATGCAAGGAAGTTCGTGATGTAATGTGATAGGTGCCAAAGAACAGGAAACATTGGTAGGAGAAATGAGATGCCTTTAAATAACATATTGGAGATCGAGCTCTTTGATGTTTGGGGTTTGGACTTCATGGGGCCATTCCCACCTTCTTATAGGAATAAATATATTTTGGTGGGAGTTGACTATGTTTCAAAATGGGTGGAGGCAATAGCATCTCCAACCATCAATTTGAGAAGCTATTGAAGAAATATGGAGTCAGACATAAGATTGAAACTCCTTACCACCCTCAGACAAGTGGCCAAGTGGAAATATCTAATAGGGTAATTAAGAGCATTGTAGAGAAGACAGTGAGTGCCTCAAGGAAGGATTGGTCACTTCGCCTTGATGATGCACTTTGGGCATACAGAACTGCTTTTAAGACACCTATTAGCGCTTCTCCATTTCAGCTTCTCTGTGGCAAATCTTGCCATCTTCCAGTGGAGCTCGAACATAGGGCATTTTAGGCTACTAAGTTCTTAAACTTGGACTTGATCAAAGCGGGTGAGAAAAGGTTGCTTCAACTCAATGAACTTGAAGAATTTCACCTTAATGCTTATGAAAATGCCAAAATCTACAAGGAAAGAATAAAGAGATGGCATGATAAGCACATTATCAAGAGAGACTTTAAAGAAGGTGACTATGTCTTTCTCTTTAACTCAAGGTTGAAACTCTTTCCTGGGAAGCTTAAGTCGAGATGGTCAGGGCCTTTCCAAGTTAAATGTGTCTATCCCCATGGTGCAATTGAAGTGTGGAGTCAAAATACAAGCACTTTCAAGGTTAATGGGCAAGGACTCAAGCATTATTTCGGCAATAAAGAGGTTCCAATGAGTGCCTCATGCTCACTTGTCGTCGCCATTTGATAACAGGGAGTATGGTCAAGCTAATGACCTTAAAATAGCGCTATTGGGAGGCAAACCAAGTTATTTTTTTTAGTGTTACTTAGTTTTTATATTTTTCTTACATTCTTTTTTTGTTTTTATTTTATTTTTGAAAAAAAAAGAAAAAAAAAAAGAAGAAAAAAAAAATCTTGCATTTTCGCTGAGGTCTGTGGTGGAGGCGGAGAGCGAGGGCCTGTTGAAATTTTACTTAGATTTTATTTTTGAATTTTCAGGGATTCCTTGCTGCTGCGATCGTCCTGTTGTTACGGTTGCCACGTCGCTGCCCCTTTGAAGCAAGTTGCGTCCCTACTACGGTCGCCTGACTTGCTGCGCTCGTAGCACACTACTTCGGAGCTAGCCCCAAACTTCCCTGTTGTGGTCACCTGGAACCATGTGACCGCAACACTATTGCACCCTAGAACTTGACGTGCGCTGCTGCGCTCGCTTGCCGCAGCCCAATCACAGTAATGCCCATGCGATGAAGCCATCTCTCCCCTGCTGCACTCGTTTTGCACGTTGCGATAGTAGCAAAATTTTAAAAAAAAATTTATATTTCAGAATAGGCACTTTCTCTCTCTTTCTTATTCTACTTCTTCTCTTCCCCGTTCCTTTTTTTATTCTTTCTTTCCATCCACATCCTTTTTCTTCCTCTTTCAAATCCCTAACTCTCCCATTTTCTTCCTATTCTTTTCTCTTCTCTCTTCCCATTCATACACTCTCCTTCTTCTATTCTCTTATATTAAGTTCTTGATTCCCAATTTCCATTACACATTCCTTCTTTTCTTTTTCTTATTTTTCTTCTCCCCTTTCTTCTCTTCATAATCCCCTTTCCCAATTCCCTCCCATCTTCCTCAATTACTTCCAAATTCACATCACCCATCCTCTTTTCTTCATCAATTTGTGTCTCTACCATGCCAAAAGTCAAACATATTACAAGGAAAGGGAAGAAAGTCATCCAAGAAGGTGAAGGATCCCAATCCTCATATGTTGACATTGCTTCTCAATTCGGTGCTCCTTTTCCTATCTACAAAAATGAGAAAGGTGCTAGGTATGCTTCTCTTCTTGATCGTTCTATTTTGCCTTGTCAATTTTTTAATTTTTCAACTCTGGATACATTGCAAATTAGGAAGAAAATTGATGGCTTGTTGAACAAATTGGGATGGACTAGGTTCGCTAATGCTCAATTCCGAACCTATAGAGAGTTGATTCTAGAATTTTACACCACTTTGCATATATGTAATAAGGGAACCACCAAATTGACTTGTAGATTGTTAGGACAAGAATTTTCTATTGATTACGATATTATGTCCCAAGCTTTTGGTTTTCCTAAAGGTGGTTTGCAATCTCCTCTTCCCCAATTTCATCCTAACGAGATGTGAAAAAATTTATCTGGAGAGGAATGATTCTTTGGTAGCACTAAAATGCCTAACGGTTTAATTTTAGACCATTGTTATCTAATTTTGCACAAGTTCATGTGCCATGCTATATTCGGTAAACTAAAAGGTAACAAAGTCTCTAGGTAAGAATTATTTTTGTTATGGTGTTTACGTGCTAATAAAAAGGTCTCTACGACTACTTTTATCTTTCAAAATTTGGTGTATGTTCTTAAGCATCCCAAGAGCACTCTCTCTATGAGACACATAGTTACAGGTTTGGCAGTGCACTTTGGTGTCTTTGATCCCTCGTGTACCGACCTTACCCTGGTGCACATTGGAGACCTCTCCTTGGATCTCTTAATTCGGGCAGAGATCGTTATGGATAAAATGCAATTACGGAATCCCTCTACTCGAAAATGCTTTACACTTAGGCGAGGGGACCGCGTTAATTTTCCAATTGTTGCCGACAATGATGAGGAAGATGATGAAGATGACGACAATAATGAAATTGGAGATGCAACCTTTGCTCAATCTAGTGGCCAAGGTTCCAAAGTAGTGGGGTGGTAATAAATTTTGCAACGCTTAGATGCAATTGATGCCAACAATCGACGCATGGAGGGCAAGCTTGATGTTATGGATGCTCATTTGCATAATGTTGAGAAATAACAAGCTTCCCACAATTACAAGTTGATGAAGTATTTTGAGCATTCCGGAATTCATGTATCATCCCCACCTTCCTCTCCACCCTATGGGAGTATTGTTCTTTTCTTTCTCTTTCTTTTTCTTTTATGTCTTTGTTTTCTTTTAATTTTCATTACCTGTGTCTGTTTAATTCTCTTTGTCTATTTGTTTCTTCCTCTCACATTGAGGACAATGTGAGATTTAAGTGTGGGGGAGGGTTTATTTGTTTGTGTTTTTGCATGGCATGTTGTCTGATGTTGTGTGTTTTGGTTTTTATTGCATTTGTGTGTTTGTGTAGATTGCTCAATTATTGATTGAGGGCAATAAATGGAAGGGTATGTAGTTTTGATAGCACTAAAATTTAAGAGTGTTTATTGTTGAGGATAGTTAAATAATAGCTCCTATGTGTGAATAATTTAGTCTTCATGATTTGAGCAATAACTTTGAGATAAGGATATAGGTAGTCAATTTCATTTTTCTTTTATCATGGTACTGATATAGGTTGTAATTTAAAAAAAAATTACCTAAAGCGAGACGGAGCATAAAACGCACTTGTCGATGAAAAAAAAAATATAGTTTAAAAACAAAATTAGTGTGATGGAGCATAAAACATACTCACCAAATTAAGTGAGATGGAGCGTAAAACACACTCACATAAAAAAATAAAAGAATAAATAATTTGCAGCCTTATGATTTTTACCATAATAATATTTTGTTTTATAAAAAATGCCTATTGAATCTCTAAATGAGTTAGTGCTTGGGTGGTGTTTATTAAATTATTTGCATATGAGACATTTTGTCTATCTATCCTCATTGATAAACATTTTTGGGTTTGGTATTGTTGAGATTGTATGACTTTAAAGTTTAGTCCTTGGTTGTGGTTGAGTGATTTTTGTTAGTGATCATTGTGTGTCATTGTGTTTCTTACTTGAGGACAAGCAAGATTTAAGTATGGTGGAATTTGTTAGTGTCAATTTTATATTAAATTTTCTATTTTATTTTATTAGTGTTTAATTAGAATTTGTTTGCTTTTTATATTTTAATTAGTGTTTTATTAGTATTTTAGTTATTTAGGTTAGTTTTATTTTCTTTTTTAGTTTCCTAATTATTTTATATCTTTTTGATGTCTTTTTTAGGAAATTTCTTAATCCTAGAGTGTCCAGGATCTAAGCCATATTTTAAGGAGTTGAAAATAGAAGCTAAAATCCTCAAAAGGCAAGGAATGGAGGGTGAAAAATTACCATTTAGGCCCATGGACGAATTTTGGCATAATTCTCTATAAAAAAGAGAGTTTTAGCTCTAGGAAAGGATCATCAATTATTTTGGGGATAGAAGGCTACAAAGAATTCAAGCGTGGAACCGAAGAGCAAAAAGGAGGATTGAAGACGAGGATCTCTTTGAACGGAGTTTTTTCTTCTATCTTCATCTTTCTATTGTATTATGTTTGATTCTTTTGTAGTATTAGAATATTTTATCATGAGTAGCTAAACTGTTTTTAGGGTTTGGATTTGTGTAGCTAGGTTATTTGGATTTGTGTAGCTAGTTTAGCACTTGTTGGGATTTTATTTTAATCAATTCATCGATTATTGCAGTTAATTTTGTGAGTTGGATTAATTTTTTATTGTATTTGATTTTAGGTGATTGAATGCATGTTTGTGGGTAATTTATTGACAATGAAAATTATGTGAATTGTTAGCTCATATCTCATAAGACTTGGGTAATTCGATCACGGAAGTAGATGAATCATTTGGGGATAAAATAAATTGCTAAAAAGCTTAATGAACCTTGATTAATTCATTTACCATGAAAATATGAGATAATTAATTTTGGTATGCTTAATTGATCTCGAAAGAGACATTAGGTAATTAAGAGTAATTTACCCTTAACTGTATTTAATGAATTGGCTATAAATTAATCCCGTAAATCAAGTGTTGGCTAGTGAAATAAATCCAAGCTCTAATTCATTTCTATTGATTTTCTTTAAGTTAATTGATTAGGTGGTTTTGATTTTAATTTGTTTGATTTGATTATTAATATTTAATTTAATTTTGTTAGCTAAGAGATTGAATTAATAGCTAGTACTTAGGACTATTTTCAAGTAAGAACGATACTCACTTACTATTGTATTACTTGTCATGATTCGTACACTTGCGGAGTTGTGCTAACAATCTGGGAGATAGCTAAGTTTTTGATAAGGGAAGCAGGAGCAGTGAAGAATATTATTTAGATAGAATATTTGGTAACAGTTATTAATTAATGATTTGTACTGTGAGAATTGTATATAATGGTGATGGAAAATATTTTTGGTTATATTATGATTTAAGAGTTATCTAGTAGATATTCAAGATAAAAGTAACACTCGACCAGATCAGCACTTAAGTTAGGAAGGTTGAGTATACGACTTTCTAAAAAGGGTATTGGTGGGGTCGGGTGTTACAATTTTAGTATCAGAGCCTGGTTTAAAAACTTAGGTATGAAACTTAGATTCGAAAGCTCACATTTTGGAAGTTTAGATTGTAAGAACAATGTTTTTTATGAATAAGAAACATGTATAAGAAAATTAATGAGAAATTATTTTTTTTTGAGTTGTGATGTAGAAAATTCTTGAAAATATAATTATAGATATAATGAAGATTAAAGTAAAGAGATTTTTAGTAGTAACATGATGAGTATTCTCCAAATTTTGAGGACAAAATTCTTTTTAGAGGGGGAGCATTGTCACATCCGTACCCGAATAATTAAGTTATTTTGGTTCAGGACTAAATTATACAGAAAATAAATTTGTTTGAAGTACTAAATTGTAATAAATAAAGTTGAGGGGGTTAGGAAAATAAGGCCTAAACTGCAAAAAAAAAAAAAAAGGGACACTTGTTGCATGCAGGAGAGAGTGGGGATTGACTCACCCACCCAACTCCCTTGCCATGCACATTTGGCCAAGTGTATGGCCAAGTATAAATAAAGAATGGTTTGGTACCATTCTTAGAAAAAAAACCAAGTATAAATAGAGAATGATACTTAGTACCATTCTTAGAGAAATATATATATATATAATTGAGAAGAATAGCGAGAGGAACCGGGAGGAGTAGGAGGAACCTATACATTTCTTGTTAGTGGATAGTATTTATTTATTTATTATGTATTTTATATTTTATTTTGCTGAATTTTGTTGGTTAATATTAAATTAATTTTGAGTTGTGTTTATAATCTTAAGTATGTATGACACTAAGAGTTAGAAATTTTATGTATGAGATATGATAGTTTTGGGTAGTTGTGTATAGTCAAAGCCTAGGGCCGAATACACATACTACTATATAGGTGTAAATCTATGTCCGGGACATGGTATAACTGGTAAATATGTACAGCTGATGCCATGGGGCCGGATACATATGTTACTCTAAATATGTATAGCCGATGCCTGGGGCCAGATACATATGTTATTATAAATGTGTATAGCTGCTGCTAGAGGCCAGGTGTACATTTGTAAATATAGGATTAGTAAAAGTGTATAATCGTTGCTTGCGACCGGGTACACATTTTACCCTATTGAAGTAAAGTAGTTATGTTGTTAAGTGTGTATTATATGAGAAAGTAATTTTTAGAAAGAAAGATTTGAACTAAATTTTTAAAAGGAATTATTTTAAATGATTTTTATGAACTTATTTAATTTTTATGATTAAGCCGGAGTGTTATTTCTGTTCACTCACTGAATATTTTCCACCGGAAATACTCACTACTCCTTTTTATTAATTTTTCAAAGTTGAGTAGCTATCTGGGAGATAGCTAAATGTTTTATCAGGTAAGCATGAGCAGTGAAGAATATTATTTAGAATATTTGGTAACAGCTGTTAATTAATGATTTCTATTGTGAGAATTGTATATAATAGTGATAGAAAATATTTTAGGTTGTATTATGATTTAAGAGTTATCTAGTGGATATTCAAGATAAAAGTAACACTCGGCTAGATCAGCACTTAAGTTAGGAAGATTGAGTATGCGACATTCTAATAAGGGTATTGGTGGGGTCGGGTGTCATAATTTTGGTATCAGAGCCTAGTTTAGAAACTTAGGTATGAAACTTATATTCGAAAGCTCACATTTTGGAAGTTTAAATTATAAGAACAATGTTTTTGATGAATAAGAAACATGTATAAGAAAATTAATGAGAAATTATTATTTTTGAGTTATGATGTAGAGAATTCTTGAAAATATAATTATGGATATAATGAAGATTAAAGTAAAGAGATTTTTAGTAATAACATGATGAGTATTCTTCGAATTTCGAGGACAAAATTCTTTTTAGATGGGGAGAATTGTCACGTCCGTGCCCGAATAATTAAGTTATTTTGGGTCAGGACAAAATTATACAGAAAATAAGTTTGATTGAAAGACTAAATTACAATAAATAAAGTTGAGGGGGTTAGGAAAATAAGGCTTAAACCGTAAAAAAAAAAGGGACACTTGTTGCATGCAGGAGAGGGTGGGGATTGACTCACTCACCCAACTCCCTTGCCATGCACATTTGGCCAAGTATAAATAAAGAATGGTTTGGTACCATTCTTAGAAAAAAAACCAAGTATAAATAGAGAATGATACTTAGAACCATTCTCAGAGAAATATATATATATATATATATATATATATATAAATAATTAAGAAGAATAGTGAAAGGAACCGGGAGGAGTATGAGGAATTTACAAATTTCTTGTGAGTGGACAATATTTATTTATTTATTTATTTTATAATGTATTTTATATTTCTTTTTGCTGAATTTTTGTTGGTTACTATTAAATTATTTTTGAGTTGTATTTATAATCTTAAGTGTGTATGACACAAAGAGTTAGAAATTCCACATATGAGATATGACAGTTTTGGATAGTTGTGTATAGTCGAAGCCTAGGGCCGAATACACATACTACTATATAGGTGTAAATCTATGTATAGGACATAGTATGACTGGTAAATATGTATAGCCGATGCCTGGGGGCCAGATACATATATTACTCTAAATATGTATAGACGATGCCTGGGGCCAGATACATATGTTATTATAAATGTGTATAGCTGTTGCCAGGGGTCGGGTACACATTTGTAAATATAGGGTTTATAAAAGTGTATAATCGTTGCCTGGGGCCAGGTACACATTCTACCCTATGGAAGTAAAGTAGTTAAGTTGTTAAGTGTGTATTATATGAGAAAGTAATTTTTAGAAAGAAAGATTTGAATTAAATTTTTAAAAGGAATTATTTTAAATGATTCTTATGAACTTATTTAATTTTTATGATTAAACTGGAGTATTATTTTTGTTCACTCATTGAGTATTTTCCACCGAAAATACTCACCACTCCTTTTTATTAATTTTTCAAAGTTGAGTAGCTATTTGGGAGATAGCTAAGTTTTTGATAAGGGAAGCAAGAGCAGTGAAGAATATTATTTAGATAGAATATTTGGTAACAGTTGTTAATTAATGATTTGTACTGTGAGAATTGTATATAATAGTGATGGAAAATATTTTAGGTTGTATTATGATTTAAGAGTTATCTAGTGGATATTCAAGATAAAAGTAACACTCGGCCATATCAGCACTTAAGTTAGGAAGGTTGAGTGTACGACTTTCTAATAAGGGTATTGGTACGGTCGGATGTTATAATTTTAGTATCAGAGCTTAGTTTATTAACTTAGGTATCAAACTTAGATTCGAAAGCTCACATTTTGGAAGTTTAGATTGTAAGAACAATGCTTTTGATGAATAAGAAACATGTATGAGAAAATTAATGAGAATTTATTATTTTTGAGTTGTGATGTAGAGAATTCTTGAAAATATAATTGTGGATATAATGAAGATTAAAGTAAAGAGATTTTTAGTAATAACATGATGAGTATTCTTCGAATTTCGAGTACGAAACTCTTTTTAGATGGGGAGAATTGTCATGTCCGTACTCGAATAATTAAGTTATTTTGGGTCACGACTAAATTATACAGAAAATAAGTTTAATTGAAGGACTAAATTGCAAGAAATAAAGTTGAAGGGGTTAGGAAGAAATAAGGCTTAAACCACAAAACAAAGGGACGCTTGTTGCATGCAGGAGAGGCTAGGGATTGACTCACCCAACTCCCTTGCCATGCACGTTTGGCCAAGTGCATGGCCAAGTATAAATAAAGAATGGTTTGCTACCATTCTTAGAATAAAAACCAAGTGTAAATAGAGAATGATACTTAGTACCATTCTCAGAGTAATATATATATATAATAATAATAATAATAATAATAACAATAATAATAATAATAATAATAATAATAATTAAAGAGAACAGCGAGAGGAACCGGGAGGAGTTGGAGGAACCTACAAATTTCTTGTGAGTGGATAATATCTATTTATTTATATATTTTATTTTATTTTTTATGTATTTTATAGTTTATTTTGCTGAATTTTTGTTGGTTAATTTTAAATTTTTTTTGAGTTGTGCTTATAATCTTAAGTGTGTATGACACTAAGAGTTAGAAATTCCATGTATGAGATATGACAGTTTTGGGTAGTTGTGTATAGTCGAATCCTAGGGCCGAATACACATACTACTATATAGGTGTAAATCTATGTATGAGATATGGTATGACTGGTAAATATGTATAGCTGATGCCTGGAGGCCGGATACATATGTTACTCTAAATATGTTTAGCCGATGCCTGGGGCCAGATACATATATTATTATAAATGTGTATAGCTGCTGCCAGGGGCCGGGTGTACATTTGTAAATATAGGGTTGATAAAAGTGTATAATTATTGCTTTGGACCGGTTACACATTCTACCCTATGGAAGTAAAGTAGTTATGTTGTTAAGTGTTTATTATATGAGAAAGTAATTTTTAGAAAGGAAGATTTGAATTAATTTAAAAGGAATTATTTAAATGATTCTTATGAACTTATTTAATTTTTATAATTAAGCTAGAGTGTAATTTTTGTTCACTCACTGAGTATTTTCCACCGGAAATACTCACTACTCCTTTTTATTAATTTTTCAAAGTTGAGTAGCTATCTAGGAGATAGCTAAGTTTTTTATAAGGGAAGCAGGAGTAGTGAAGAATATTATTTAGATAGAATATTTGGTAACAGTTGTTAATTAATGATTTGTACTGTGAGAATTGTATATAATAGTGATGGAAAATATTTTAGGATGTATTATGATTTAAGAATTATCTAGTGGATATTCAAGATAAAAATAACACTCGGCCAGATCAGCACTTAAGTTAGGAAGGTTGAGTGTGCGACTTTTTAATAAGGGTATTGGTGGGGTCGGGTGTTACAATTTTGGTATCAGAGCCTGTTTTAAAAACTTAGGTATGAAACTTAGATTCGAAAGCTCACATTTTGGAACTTTAGATTGTAAGAACAATGCTTTTGATGAATAAGAAACATGTATGAGAAAATTAATGAGAAATTATTATTTTTGAGTTGTGATGTAGAGAATTCTTGAAAATATAATTGTGGATATAATGAAGATTAATGTAAAAAGATTTTTAGTAATAACATGATGAGTATTCTCCGAATTTCAAAGACGAAATTCTTTTTAAAGGGGGAGAATTGTCACGTTCGTACCGAATAATTAAGTTATTTTGGGTTAGGACTAAATTATACAGAAAATAAGTTTGATTGAAGGACTAAATTGTAATAAATAAAGTTGAATGAGCTAGGAAGAAATAAGGCTTAAACCGCAAAAAAAAGGGACACTTCTTGCATGCAGGAGAGGCTGGGGATTGACTCACCCACCCAACTCCCTTGCCATGCACGTTTGGCCAAGTGCATGGCCAAATATAAATAAAAAATGGTTTGGTACCATTCTTAGAAAAAAATCTAGTATAAATAGAGAATGATACTTAGTACCATTCTCAAAGAAATATATATAATAATTAAGAAGAATAGCGAGAGGAACCAGGAGGAGTAGGAGAAACCTACAAATTTCTTGTGAGTGGATAATATTTATTTATTTATTTTATAGTTTATTTTGCTGAATTTTTGTTGGTTAATATTAAATTATTTTTGAGTTGTGTTTATAATCTTAAGTGTGTATGACACTAAGAGTTAAAAATTCCATATATGAGATATGATAATTTTGGGAAGTTGTGTATAGTCAAAGCCCATGGCCGAATACACATACTACTATATAGGTGTAAATCTATGTATAAGACATGGTATGACTGGTAAATATGTATAGCCGATGCCTGGGGGCCGGATACATATGTTACTCTAAATATGTATAGCCGAGGCCTGGGGCCAGATACATATGTTATTATAAATGTGTATAGCTGCTGCCAGGGGCCGAGTGTACATTTGTAAATATAGGGTTGATAAAAGTGTATAATCGTTATCTAGGACCGACTACACATTCTACCCTATGGAAGTAAAGTAGTTATGTTATTAAGAGTGTATTATATGAGAAAGTAATTTTTAGAAAGGAAGATTTGAATTAAATTTTTAAAAGGAATTATTTAAAATGATTCTTATGAATTTATTTAATTTTTATGATTAATCTGGAGTGTTATTTTTGTTCACTCACTGAGTATTTTCCACCGAAAATACTCACCACTCCTTTTTATTAATTTTTCAAAGTTGAGTAGCTATCTGGGAGATAGCTAAGTTTTTGATAAGGGAAGCAGGAGCAGTGAAGAATATTATTTAGATAGAATATTTGGTAACAATTGTTAATTAATGATTTGTACTGTGAGAATTATATATAATAGTGATGAAAAATATTTTGGGTTGTATTATGATTTAAGAATTATCTAGTGGATATTCAAGATAAAAGTAACACTCGGCTAGATCAGCACTTAAGTTAGAAAGGTTAAGTGTGCGACTTTCTAATAAGGGTATTAGTGGGGTTGGGTGTTACAATTTTGGTATCAGAGCCATGGTTTTAAATAACGGCCGTTACGCAACGTAACGGCCGTTATTTAACAGTTTTTGGAGGTGCCGTGACCATTATTTCCGTTATATAACCGCTATATTAATTTTGTAGGTGTCACGGCCGTTACAGCCGTTACGCAACGGTCGCGGCCGTTATTTAACGGTCGCGGCCGTTATGTAACGGTCACATAAAAAAAAATAAAAGTTTAAAAAAAAATCTCACATTCTCACTTAAATCATAATTTAAATTTTTTATTAGTAGCTTTTAAATTTCAATTACATATAGTATATTTAATTTTGATAATCCAATCTCTCTATGGGCGGAACATGAAAAAAAAATTAAATAACTTATTTCACCACTTAAAATGGAGGAATGAGTTTTAAATTTTA
>CATIWO010000806.1:0-27281 GCA_949673435.1 Macaranga tanarius | reverse complement strand
ACAAAAAAAATAAGAAGAAACAAATAAGCAACAAAAAAAATAAGAAGAAACAAATAAGCAACAAAGTAGAAACAAAAAAAACCCTAAAAATTAAAATAACCAACATAAAAGAAACAAACCTACAACAACATATACACCAACAAAAGAAGAAACAAAATGAAACAAAAAAGAAACAAAAACCCTAAAAATCAAAACAAGCAACAAAAAGAAAAAAAAAACTACAACAATATATACAGCAACAACAAGCAATAAAAAATCTAAAATTCAAAACATACCCTAGAAGAGCTTTTAGAAATGGACACAATCTTCATTTTCTTAGAAAATGTACACTTCCTTTTTTTATATTCACCGTTGTTCTTCCTTTTTTTAGACACAACGACCACTTTAGATAACGGAGAATCGATATCAGACTTCTTTCGAGAGAAAAGAGAAGAATGTGATTTCTTAGAAATAAAAGCACTGCTATCTTTCGCCATAATAACTTTAATCAACAAAAAAAAACTAATTAAGAAAATGAAAAACAAGAAAAAAGTGAAAAGATGAACAAAGATAACAAAGAGCAGACAAAGATGAAGAAAACGAAACGACGAGAAAGTAAAAAAATTGACTAGAAACCGCTGATAAATAAAAAAAGACCATAAATGAAAAACAAAAAGAAGACAGACTAAAAATGAAACCGCAAAAACCAGTTATAAAAAAATAAAATGGGCCGGACTAAAAAAGAAAGAGGCTTGGTCAAACAAGTCTTTTTCTAAAATTTCCTCTTTATAGTTTAAATAAAAAAATAAAAAATAGTAAAACAAACTATCATTGGAATTTTGACATAATTATTTATTTTTTATAATTTAAATATCTATTTGTCTTTTTTTGATAATTTAAATATCTATTTGTCTTTTTTTGATAATTTTAATAATAATTAAAATTTTGAGTAGCCATGACACCATTATTTTTGCAAATTTAGAGATCTTCATTGCAGATTCTTCAATTCATATGATAGTAGCTTCCAAAGTAATGGTGGAGGCAAATGCTATTGTTCTTGTGTTAGGGTTGCAGGTCCAGTGTTGGGGACTATCTTAGTTTGATATAGTTTTGGAGGACATAAAAAATTTATTCATTCAATTAGAGGACAACATTATTATTTACATAAGATGCTCTACGAATGTTGTGGGACATATAAGTAAGTTATATAATTTTTTCGTTTACTATATTTATTTGTTTTTTTTTATAATTAAAAATAATAATAAAAAAATAGTCAAATATATTATCATTGAAATTTTGACATTTATTTTTCTTATATAAATATTTATTTTTCTTTTTTTTGATAATTTAGGTACGTATAAAGTCAACTAAATTTATTTTTCAATTTAACAATGAAGTCAAGATCTATTTCTAGCGGTACAAATATTTTTTTAGCAATATTTTAATATGGTATGTATATAAATATTTAACATTTTTCATTTTTTATGATGTTAATTTTACGATGTATTTAGATCGGGTTAAAATTTTGACCATATTTATTTATCTAAAGCTAGCCTCTCTGTATCCCAAAAAGAGGAGGAGAGGCTGCATTTGAGGTAGTGAGCGAGCGACAAATAATATATCAAGTTTTGGCCCGCATTTCCTTCCGAGGAAATGGAATAAGGGCCGCCCTTAATGTAGCTAATGTAGCTCTCTTACTTTTTTTATTAATTTAAATAAAAATATAAAAAAATTAGTCAAATAAATAATAATTGTAATTATAACGTTACTTCACAGTGAATATCAGTTGGTAATGGCCTTTACGTTTATATCGCGGTTGTTGCGGCCGTTATTCGTCAAATTTTTTTTTACCGTTATTTATCAATGAAATCGGTCACGGAGTATTAAAAAACCTATAAATAACGGCCGTCACGTTATTGACGGCCATTATTTAAAATCATGATTGGAAATGAACGGAAAAGTGGTTGAAGGTGCGAAACCACATATTGGATTACTTTGTGTGTGTGTGTGTGTGCGCGCTACTTATTTATGGTGTTTCACGATTGATATTGGAAAGGTTCGGAAAAGTTGTTAGAAGGTGCAAAACCGCATATTGGATTACTTTTTGTGTGTGTGGTTTTACCTTTTAGTAAAATTAGTCGATACGGATTTTTTATGACATTTAATGACTTGCATTTTATATTTTTTATACTTTAGTATTCTATAAACTAATATCATTATTATTTTATAAGAAAAATTTAATATAATATTAAAATTTAATGATAAATTTATTATATATATATATGATTTATGATCGATCTAACTAATCGATCATTTTTAAAATTATTGTGAATTTATTTTAAAATTATTTTTTATTCATAATAAAGTTAAAAATATATTTAAACTTGATTTATTGTAAGTTTGTTGTAATTAATTAAATGATATATCACCAATTATGTAATTTTATTATTAAAAATTTATATTATTTTAACGTTAAAGACTATATTTTGAATGATATTATTTAAAAATGTATATTTTTTGAAAATATGAAACACAAATTACTAATATCGTAAGGAAAAAAAAATCACGAGTAGGTTTGCTAAAAGGGGAAACCACGAGATGAAATTGTACTTATGCTAAAACTAAAATCTCTATATAACACCAGGGCTGCGCTTACTTGAAATAAAAAAATTGAAAAATGGAAAAGACGTTCAGTCTGCTTCAAACAGTAGCTACTGCTGGAGTATTCTCTGCTGTTTCCTTCTGGTCATTCTCAATTCTCTCCTCTCTCTCTCAGTTTCTTTTTTAGTCAACAATCGATGACACTTTTTTTGTTGTTTGTTTGGGAAATTGTTAGGTATGGTTTTATGTTTGGAAGAGAATCAGCTCGCAAAGAATTAAGTGACCTAATTGAAGATCTTCGCCGTGGAATTTCTCCTTCTCCTCCATCACATTCCTAATCGGTACTTAAATAATTCCCTCATCTTTTACTAATTCTGATTTTTTTCTTCATTAATTGCATTCTAAACAATGCACCTCACAACAGCTCCACTATTGTGTTTGGAATGTTTACAAAAATTGTGAAAATTCAATGGCATTGAATTGTATTTACTCAATTTTCATGTTTTGAAAGCGCCATATTTGCTAGAATTTGATTTTTTTCAACTTAGAAAAAGAAGAAGGTATCTGAAAATAATTTTGAAAGAAATGAAATTATGCTGCAAGTGATATAATTTTATAAGGATTCAATTGAAATGATTCATTTTGTAGAAATTTAAAGAAAACAGCACTCGGGTAGTT
The DNA here is from genome assembly GCA_949673435.1 of Macaranga tanarius. Lineage (NCBI taxonomy): Eukaryota > Viridiplantae > Streptophyta > Magnoliopsida > Malpighiales > Euphorbiaceae > Macaranga > Macaranga tanarius. The sequence continues at coordinate 24,023 of CATIWO010000806.1, read as the reverse complement.
AAAAGCCTAAGAATGAGGAACTAGAGTTGTTTCCTGAATAGTTGAATTATGCCATTGAGGATTGGATTTTTAGATCTTTCGCTCGTTAGGTAGGTACTGATGTTTGTGTAGTGTAATTAAATGAATGATGCTCATCCTCTTAGATGGGAGTTATCTACCTTGATGAAAGACTTCTGTTTTGTATCTTAGTCTATAGTAATAAAGGTTTGGTAAGCTCATTCAGTTCTCGTGCCATACTTTCTCTGTGTGGATATTAGACGCTTTTCATGAATTAAGTATTACTACATATTGCATGAGGATGTGTCCATAAGATTCCTTTTTGTTCAATAATGCTGCCTCCCTTTCTTGTCCTGCACAAGTTTTTGCTTCCAGAAAATTCTCTAGGAAGCTTGAAAATACATTTTGTCAAGTATTCTCTATAGTGAAAATAAATAATGGTGATTGCATTTCATGCTTTTACACATATATGCCAAGGCTGAGAGTAAAGGTGGTTACTTGCTAAGGATTTAGTGATGAGCTATTTCATATTTCACTTCTTTTGTGTGTTCCTTATTTTACATGCCATGCATGCAGACAAGGAAACTCTGTATTTTACATGTGATAACATAGTTTTTATCCATCATTTACTGTTATTTCTTTCTTCCATCAATTGGAAGCAATTAAGTTGCCTGCACTACAGAAATTTACTACTTGTTATTTTTCTAGTTCCTGATTTAGGAGATTTTAGAACAGTGATATTCCTAATTAAGAGAATACAAAGCTCATAATCTTTCTCTTCATAATTTTTGGTTCATGTTAGTTGCTTGTTCCCCATGAATGAGGTTTAGAGTGGAAGTGAAATTTATTCATCCAAAAGATGTTATGTTCTCTTTTATGGACTCTCATTATTTACTTGCTTATTCAGGTGTTTTTGTTCAAAAATGATCGCATCAAGTGGGCAGTAGCAAAAAGAGGAAGATCAACGTGTCATTGATTCACAAGAAGAATCCTAAAATTACTGATTCTGCTTTTGGCTTAAGAGGTGCTCATTTTGCAATCTGTAGTACTATATTTTCAACATCTTTTTACATTATTATTGTTTGAGGAATGTGCTCTTCTATGATGACAATGACTAAACTGATAAAATAGATACTTCTCCCTCTACATGTGTAATTGCTTGAAGTTTATATATTAACACGAGTAAATTTTGTCAAGACATGTTACAAAAAATTCATTGTCTTTTTTCTGTCATTATTTCTTGAAATAGTATGGATGTTAATTATAGTTGCCTTATCAAAGATATCATTACTTGATCATACTCCTTGAGTTTATGACACCTTTTTTTAAGCAATTTTGCATTCTTCATTTTTTTGGCCTTTTCACCTGGATATTCAAGATGAATGGTTGAACATTTAATGGTTTTTGTTCATACAAAACTGTTATGCAAGAGACGTGTTGGGAGGTTTATCGACTGCATCAACTAGTGAGTCAGACTCTTCTTTTAAGGAACTTTTAGGAAGTCAGGAAAGAGATTGGGATTTTTAGAATCACTATTGATGCAGTTGATATACCTCCCAATCTTTGGGGCTCATGTTCTAATTTTTCAGTCAAGGTCAATTTGGAGAAGGATCATTTAGCGAGTGAGGCTCTTTTTCTTAGGAATTTTTTAAAGGGAGTTTAGATGAGTGTTCTATATTTAAGTACTATGTTTTTAGCAATTTTACACTTTTGTTTATTTATATATGGAGGTTATTATTCTTGGGCATATTCGTTTTGTGGTTGAACAAAAGTTATTTTTCGCGTTAGAAGCTTGGTTTCCATGGTTATAGATAGCTGTATTAGCCGTTTTGTCATGGGTTTTGAGGATGCTGATACAAAACGTAGGCTATATGGAATGGGGATCGGAGATTAGCTAGGGATTTGACAAGGCATCGGGTGCATTGCCTGGAAAGGAGCAATATGGCTATTGCGTGGTGAATAGAACGAACAAAGTAGAAGCAAAAGAAAAGCCGCTCTCTTTTTCTTTTTCTTTTGGTTTCTTGTTGGTAATTGATCTTCAAAGGAAAAGAAAGAAAAAAAAGAAGTGGGGTGAAAATGGGAAAGTGGGCTGGCATGTGTTTATTTTTTTCTTTTACACATCTCATTACCCACCAATCCATGCTTCTTTCTAATTTGTATCTTCTTTCTTTTTTAACTTATTGTTTTATTTTCTTTTTTTTTTTACAAAATATTAAAAATTAAAAACAAAACTTTTATTTCAAAAAATTATTAGATATTAAAAATAATTTTTTGTTCCATATTTAATTATATATATTTAATTTCATTATGTGTTTAAATTTAGGGTTATATACAAAAAAATGCATATACTTTAGCGTTTTTTGCAATTTAATCATATGCTTTTAATTTTAGCAATTTTATGTACAAACTTTTTTTATTTTTGCAATTCTATGCACCGTTTGAAAATCCGGTGAAATCTTGCTGACGTGGTCATCGGAAAAATCTAAGTTAATCCACGTAGGCGCCATGTCAAAATGCATCGTTTTGATTATTTGCAAAACAATGCATAAACTTTGATATTTTTTGCAATTTTATCATGAACTATTAATTTTTTTGGCAAATGAATGCATGTACATATATATATTTTTTGTTTAATGTATTTTTTTCAATCGATTGATGCAAAACGATTATATAAGCAACCAGAGTTCAAAATTAAATTTTTAATTAATTTTTTTTTTAATTTTGTTAATTATTATTTTAATTCAATTGTTGTATTCAAATGAATACTTATTTTATTATTTTGATTTAAATTATTATTTAAAAAATAATTTAATTAATTTAAATTTTAAATTTTTATTTAATTAATTTAACATTAAATAGTAATTTTTATATTATTTATTAAATTAACATTTTTATATGATTATAAAATCATAATATTTTCTAAAATGTTAAAAAAATTAATTAAATTCTAAGATATCGAATGATATTTTTCAAAAGTTTAAGAACTCAAATATAAAATTTTAAAAAATTACTATTTAATGTTACTTTAGTTAAATAAAAATTAAAATTTAAACTAAAATTATTTTATAAATAATAATTTAACTCAAAATAATAAAATAAGTATCAATTTGAATGTAACAATTAAATTAAAATAATAACTAACAAAATTAATAAATTGTTAATTAAAAAATTTAACTTTGAACTCTCATTGCCTAAATAATCGTTTTATATGTATTAATTCAAAAAATATACATCACACACACACACACACACACACAAAAAGACGTACATGCAACAATTTGCCAAACAATTAATGGTTTATGATAAAATTGCAACAAATATTAAAGTTTGTGCATTATTTTGCAAATAATTAAATGATGAATTTTGACGTGGCGCCTATGCGGATTGACTCAGACTTTTCCGGTGGCCACGTCAGCAAGGTTTCACCGGTGCATAAAATTGCAAAAATAATAAAGTTTGTGCATAAAATTGTCAAAATTAAAAGTATATGATTAAATTACAAAAAGTGCTAAAGTATATGTATTTTTTTGTAAATAACCCTTAAATTTATATGGTATAAGTTAATATTTATTTAAAGTTTAATAATAAATTTTGTTTAATCAAAAGATGAACTTTATTAAATTTCAACAATTTAAAATATTAATAAACAATTTTATTGCATAATGAATCTCATTTAAATAAATATTTATTTTACAATTCTTGTACACTAGTGTAACTAAATATAAGAAAAGTAGTATTTTAATATAATTTAGGTTTTTTTAAGTGTTTCTTAACTTAGCATTGAATATTAAAACAAATTTCTTGTTTATCATTAAATTGAATCATTTTGCTAAACAGTTGTCAAAATTTAAGATAACAGCGGTTGTTATAGTCCAATACAATCCAATACTGTTACACCGATACCAATACAAAAACAATTCATGATACCGTTACTTAGAAAACTGTTATTTTTTTTTTCTTTTACACATCTCATTACCCACCAATCCATGCTTCTTCCTAATTTATATCTTCTTTCTTTTTTAATTTATTGTTTTATTTTTTTTACGAAATATTAAAACTTAAAAATAAAAATCTTTTATTTCAAAAAATTATTAGATATTAAAAATAATTTTTTGTTCCATATTTAATTATATATATTTAATTTTATTATGTGGTTAAATTTATTTGGTATAAGTTAATATTTATTTAAAGTTTTAAACTTTATTAAATTTCAACAATTTAAAATATTTATAAAAAATTTTATTTAATAATGAATCTCATTTAAAAAAATATTTATCTTACAATTCTTGTACACTAGTATAGCTAAATATAAGAAAAATAGTATTTAATATAATTTAGGTTTTTTTAAGTGTTTCTTAACTTAGCATTGAATATTAAAACAAATTTCTTGTTTATCATTAATTTGAATCATTTTGCTAAACATTTTTCAAAATTTATGATAGTGGCGGCTGTTATAGTCCAATACTGTTACACCGATACCAATACGAAAACAGTTCACGATACCATTATTTAAAAAACCTTGTTGGTTTCTAAATGATTCACTTTTTGTCAACAATTGCCTTGCTTGTGTTGATATCCATCAATCCGTGTTTTACTTACTTAACTTGGGTTGGATGCTGTCTGATATACAAAGATGTATATATTTTGCATTTACTTTACTTGTACGACTAGGATGTTGGTTGTGATATCAATAGATTGTTTACTGGTTGTTTCTGGTATAATATGGACTGTTAATGCATGAAGGATTAGAAACCATTTCAATACACATTTTGCAAAATTACCAACCAAGTCTAGAAACCTTCCTCTTAATAGTGGTCTTTACCCTTGACTCCTAAGTTAGGAATCTGTTATTCCCCCCGCCAATGGTGATTTCTTTTCCATGAGGAAGTTCTTCTATATGCATATTCTTGTGTTTATTACATTGATTATCATGCAGGGTTCTTGAAACTTGAATAATTCTGTCCTTGTGTTTTAAGCGGCATTAGAAAATAGTAAATTTTTGCAGAATATGGAGTAAACATGAGTTTTAGAAATGAGACTGCACATATAAATTTCCCTGCTAGTTATTAATTATGATCATTGAGTATCGAAGTAACAAAAATCTTGATTCTTATGTTCATTTGGTTTATGTAATTGTTGACAGAAACATTTAGGTTGGTGTGATAGTCATAACGTGAACTTTGGATCTAATTTCCTAGGTTCCTTGAACAAGACCTGAGAAGAGGAAAATAATTTGTGGTAGAGAACATTAGATTTAACCATAGGAACATACGTTTCATGTTTCAAGGATTTGGAGTAAAGCATTATCATGCCAAACGTATGGTGTATATGTATGATAACTTTTTTTTTTTCCGCCCTAGTTGTTTTTCCCTTTGGCCTATGATACACTGAACTGTATGCAAATACACATTGACATGTACATGTTACAAAAGAACAGCTTCCTTAGTCCTGTTGGCATTCTTGTCTTTGATAAAACCAACATAAAGGTTTGTTCCTCGGTTATCACACTTTGGTAGTCTTTTATTTTGACCGTTTTCTGACATGCTTTTAACAAACTCCACTAGGTGCCGCCAGTTATCCCCTTCAAACAACCTCTTATTCATTCTTAAATATGTAAACGCTGTCAATCCATTGCCAGATTCAGATCTGCTTGTTGCCAAAACTTGTGTATATGCGCTTACATCATACCTTTCCAATGCATTCTCTCCAGCCAGTTCAACTCCAGAAAATCTTGTGACCATCTTGATTTGCTGGACTAATCCTTCTGGTGAGCAATTTGCATTTTCAGGTTGTTCTCCATCTCGCATTTCCATGCAGGTGAAATTGAATACAACTCCATGTTTACTAAACATCTGTGCTATTGGTAGGTAGCCATCATGATGTCTAGTATTGTAGTATCCTGCTGTGAGTTCAGCTGCATGAGATCTTGTTCTGTAATGCCAATGAATTCCAGCTACCTTTCCAGATAGCTTTGCTCTAGTTCCTTGAAATATTCCTTTTGCAGCTGCTAGGATTCTGTCACCATGGTCTAGTAGTTTGCCCGAGTACCATTCTAAGAAGAAATGTCCATATTCGGTTTTCCATGTTCCATCTCTCCGGAAAAATCCAGTTTCTTCAGGAAATTGCTTGTACTGGCCGGCATCATGGGGCCCACCTCGCCCCCACTCTTTATTTCCAATTGCTTCAGCTGATGCTTCTAGTGATGCTTTCATGTACTGTTGAAGAAAAATGCTTATTTAGGAATTAGTTCTTCCAAACTGAGTAAATTTATTATTTTGGTTTCATTTCTTAAAATAATTCTGCTTGACCAGTTGCCAAAGGTACATCAATCAAGAGAATTAAATGACAGAACATCCAATCTAAAGATCATCCAATTCAGATCGGTGGATCACCACACTAGGAAGTATGACATTTCAGAGTGTAACTACTAACTTTCAAATTTTACCTTGTCATAGCATTGGAATTCGCCAATTCCAGGAAACTTCCATGTCCCATTGCTTTCTGGGTAAGATGGATATCTCAGCTCTCCACAAGGACCCATACCTACTTGAATTTCCTGCAGTAGAAATTGTATCAACTTCTTAAGCTGTGAGAAATAACTTTGCCGCTGTTATATAAAGAAGAGAGTTTTTGGATTGGAGAGTTCTATTTTTTTTTTTTCATGCTGTTCTATGTCTTCTTTGTTGCTCTGTTGTTATAGGATAAAATATATTATCCTCCACATTGCAATACCTCTGCTTGGCTGATGGAATTTTGTTTCTTAAGAAAAGGTTGATGGGTAATCAATTGGGTTTAGCTCATAACGTGTTTCCAATGTAAACCAACATTCTGTTAGGCAATGTCCAGTATACAACATGCAGTGGGTAGTTATGTTATTTTTCTTCCCACCTGTGCTGCCGGGCATGCCCCATCTTCACATCTTTTCTCGCTCATCCTGTTTCTATAATCTGTGTTATGATTTTTTCCATAAACTTTTTTAGTTTATAAATTATGATCGTTGGTAACTTGGTTGAACACCTGTGCGAACTGGAGGAGGGGCAGAGCAATGCCAACGAGAAAGGCAGAGCAAGGATAAGATAAAAGGCATAGCTGGCAGATTATATACTTTTAAAAGGAAGCAGTATCTGACGATATTACCAGGTATAGTTTGCAGTCCTATCATAGTTGAAGGATGGGGTCCAGTCATGGATAGCTTCTGATCGGTAGAATCAGGGAAAGTAGGAGCAGATTTTTGTTATAAAGGAAAAAGAAATCAATAGTGTAATTTCCGAAAATTAGTTTTCAATTTTTTAAAATTTTATTTTGTACAGAAGATAAACTCAATTCTCTATGTAAACAATTGAATCTGAGTTCCTAAACTCCTTTTTTTCTCTTCAATTGCATGCTGGGCTTCTTGCCCTTCTAGAGAAGAGTAAAATTTATTTTCTTCAGCTTTTGTAAATCAGGGCATTTATTTCTGATGACTGCAAAAAAGAAAAAAAAAATCTTGCTTTCTATCTGTCTTTTTTACTTTCTCTTATCCCCGTGTACTTCAAACTCTCTTCATACTTCTTGATATCTATCTCCTTTACTGCCATATGTTCTCAGGTAGTTTGATTTGGAAAATTTAAAGGGTCTTTTATTTTCCTTCCTATTAAATTGAATTCTTTGGTGTGTGTGGTTGATATATGTGCTTGATGTATCCATGAAACACCCATCTATTTTTTCTTAGATTTTGTTTTCCTACTTTTGTCTCCATTTGTTTTTATATGTTTTTGTTTGAAGGCTTTCTTATCTCTTTTCTCTCTGTTTGCACCCTTTTCAGCTATCATTTTAATTTTCTCAAGTAAAACAGCATGATTTTTTTTTCTGATGTGTTTTCATGACTAGGTAGGTGAAAAAGATTATTTTTTTTCCCCTAGATCAAAGATACTGGGTTCAGCTAATTTTTGGTTTCTTTATGTGATGTGATTTGGTGATTTCTTTTTGTGTCTACTTTTCATAAATTGTACTGTTCATGAATCTTGTCCTTACTTCCAACGAACTTCAAAAAGCTTGGATTTTAGAAACTTACCGCAATTACATCTCCTAGGAAATCTCTGAATCTGTTGTGGAAGCTCCTCATGAAATCAGTGTAGACTTGTATGGGAGTTCTTCCTCGTAGCACAGGTAATGTGTCACAACCCAAGGAGATGTACTCAGGGTTTCTTCTACCTGATCTGTCTGTATAGACAAGATCAGGATTTTTACTGATCTCTTCAAGCACCCATGGAGGAAGGGGGATGCTAAAATCAAAAGAAAAAATAGATTACTAACTACTCAATCATTTTTAAGAGCACGAATCTTTTTCTGACACAGTACAAGAAGAAATCAATGATAAACATAGGAAAGCAACCTAGAACCAAAGACGAAAATAACCTTGAGAAACTAAGACCATCTTTTATAGTTGACTCATAATTGACATGCAAAAATATAACTAGGTGAACACTTGTTTTCTTAATCTTGAAAGAAAAGAGGAGATTGAAACTAAAAAATGTTGTAGGTCTAAACACTCAATTGAATTCATTTGTTAAACAGTAAAAATAGATCCTGAATTACCTGCATGAATCTCCAACGTTTCCTCCACATTGATGGAAGGACATAACAACTTGAAGCTTCAGACCGTGTTTTTGCACCATCTGCACAAGCTCAGCATACCCTTCCCAGTTGTACTTTAGAGGTCCATCTTTCTCCACCAGCCCCCACCAAGCATCAACCATCACCCCTTCCGCTCCCGCACTCTTCAAGGCCATCAAGCTAGCATTAATTGCTCTTGGCTTATTCAAAATTCCCCCATGTGTTATTGTGTCAAGTGGCAACATCACAAACACTGGCACCTTAGATTCGTTGCTGCTTTGCCAACCAGATATTGCGTGCAGCTTATCCCACTTCTCATTTTTCCTGCTTTCCATAATGAAGATGTTATCTTGGGAGAGCTGTGCCTCTTGCATTGAGTTCTTTGCTCTAAGACGACATGATGGCTTGATTTTCGCAAAGCAAATTGTTCCAGAGAAATCATCTGGAGTTTTGAGGCATTTGGTGTCCTTGAGATGGATAAAAGAAGTTGAAGAACGTAATGTTAAAGTCATATTTCTATTTGGTGTTATGAGAATTGAAGGAAAGAAATGATGTAGGAATGAATGAAGGGTGGATGTGTTCATTTATAAAAGAAAATTCTGATTCAGGATTTGAAGGAGACAGCATTGGTGGGCACCAGTTTAAAAGAGAAAAAGTGCAAAAAATCAAAAATTCTCAGCTCGCCTTTTCAAAGTCTTTTAAATACGTGTTAACACCTTTTCCATATTCACTAAAGCGAAAATTTATTTTAAATATTTATTGGTCATCCATTTAATATTTCATTTTCTCCCCTTTATTGTGGGATGTTGACTCAAAGATATATCTGACATCTTGCAGTTCTGAACTCATTCATTGTGTAATTTTCCCCATGCTCAGGCTGTCAGAGTAACATTATTCTTATAGTCCGGCATGCTTTCCCAATAAAATATAGAAATATCTAGAATCATGTGCCCACTTTGATATTTTGAAATTACTGCTGTCTGCATTTCTAGTTGAAGGTTTCAGTTGGTTCCTTTTATTTCCATGAGCCATGAGGCTGTTTTATATAGCTGTGACTTACAACATTTTACCTACAATAATAAATCTGTTTCTCGTGATACTGGGTTAGTTGCACCTTCTTCTCTTTTCTAAATTGTAGTATTTCAGTATGACTGCTAGTGTGTCAAATTTCTTTAGGACATTAAATTTAATATCTAGACTGAATCTGTATATTAGCAATGCTATCATTATTACTATTGTTGTTGGTGGCATCGCTGTTATCATTATCATTATTATTTTGTTCCAGATGACATGTAAGAACAGTATTAGCCACTGCTATTGATTTAATATTTTTTTCTGTAATTTGGTTGTCAGCAAAGAAATTCTTTTGCTATGATAAATAATGGGTAATTTTGTCTCATCGCATTTTGGGCAAAGGAAAATCCCTTAAAAAGTTAGCTTCTCTTTGGTCTTTATGTTCTATTTATGTGGCTAGTAAATTCTTGTGAAATTTCAAATATTTCTTGGTTCTGATTGGCTTTGGATAAGAAGTCTTGGAATTCCTTTTGATGGGGAAAAGCTTGTGGCTGCAATAAAGTCCCTACTTTCATTATTCTTGGAGTTTTGCTTTTGTATGCTATTGACTAAGTTGAGCTGATCCACTTGTTTACTATATGGTGTATTCCAACATTCGCTTACTGGGCTCCATTAGAATTGTGAATTTGATCAATCCCATCCAATCTTTATCGATAAGATCAAAAGTTGTACAGTCCTGCGTGTTGCTTCATATTTTCACTGTTGTGTTGAAAACAATGAGATTCAGTCCTTAGAAGGAATGCTTATGGAGAACATACACTAGAGCTTAATTGTGATTGAATTAGTGTGAGATGCATTCGCTCCATACATAAGCATTCCAGCATTAGTGGATTGTTATTCTGAGCTCCTAGCACAAAAAAGAGATATTTGGAATTTGATATGTAAACTCTTGTGTGATGACTGATGAGCATAATTATTGGTGCAATTTTGCCTGTAATGTTTATAGATCTTAGTTTTTTTTTTCTTGGTTGATCATGAAATATTGGTGCTGGCTTTAATGGGACCTGAGATAGTGATTGCATTTGTTTTTTATGCATTTTAACAGCAATTATAGAATTAAGTCATTGTTTTACTAATGAGCAAATCTTAAATCTTTATTGTTCCACGAACACGTCAGTTTGCGCCTGTTTTAAAGTTATTTACAAAATTCTCATCTTCATGCAATCAAAACGTAACTTTTGTTCTGTGTTTCTCAAGTTCAAATTACATAACTTTACAGTTTCTGTTATGCTTTGATTGTCATGTGAGGGGGGAAAATTTGGTGACATATGGCTATTTTTTTGTATGCTCGAAGAAATTGAACTGGTTAATTACATGAGAATGCATTGTGGATGTAATATCTTTAATCTTCTCTTTTTAATTTTTCTCCCTCTTCTGTCTTAAATATTCGGTGATGTTGGCCAACATATCTTTTTGACAAGGGCATTACACATGCACATAGGTCTTATTTTCATGTTGCTTTCTAATACACTTTTTGTGTATCGGCTTTATGAATGATTATAAATTTATAGTAATTTTGATACATTTTTTTTTTCTTCGTTTCTCATATCAACTTTAATTAAAGAAATGATGATGCTAAGGATGAAGTGTTGGTGGGTTCCATTGCTGGGTGAAGAGGAAGTATACATGTTTGATTGAGAGTTTAGCAAGTGGGTGCTTATTTAAAAAAAAGATAATCACGAATCTCCTGCCCCTGGATATTGATAGTTTGGTATTTATTGAAAGGAAGTCTTTAGAACCTAATTGTTAGCTGCCAGACTTAAACCTATTATTACAATTTTTGTGGTTGTGAGACCTTATCTCTTCAACTCTCTCTCTCTCTGTCTCACACACACACACACACACACACACACACACACACACACACACACATACACACACGCACGCACACACGCGCACGCGTGCACATTCACACATACTCTTGCACACACATGCGTGCACGTAAGATTGATGAGAAGACTGATGGAAAAAAGGTGAAAGAAAATTTAGCAGAAAGGGAAGCTCTTGTAGAATGAGCTTGAGAGGAAAAAAAACATGATGACTTTACCTTCAACAGTTCAATCAATGGGATTCTGATGCTTGTAATCTTCTATCACCTAGGATTACATTACATATGTTTGTAATCTTCTATCACCTAGGATTACATTACATAACAGTTGTTCAAAAAAAAAAAAACCCTCTGTTGCCAGGGGAAAGTACATTTGCATGTCCACCTTATACCACGATGACTTTAAATTATAGCCTTTCTTTTTTTTTTCTTCGTTTTTTTGCCCGTGGTACATTAGTGTTTTCTGAAAAGGGAAAGGCGAGTGGATGATTGAATTCGTAACTTCATGCACTTAAATAATGAAACAAATGCACATTTTTAGGCTATTGGTTAAATAGCTGAATCATAGCTTTTGATTTACTAGATTTGCCAAGAAAAATGAAATGCTGGTATAAAGTTTGCTTGTAGGAGCTCAGCTAGCCGATACTTTTTAGCTTCAGGTAAGTGGAGAACAAGCACAGTGCTGACATCCATTGTCAAATCACAAGAACAAAAGGTGTACTTATGATTTTTCTAGTCGTGAAATTGAGACGGGTGAAAATTAGGATCAACTTCCTTTGGTTGATATTTGTTGCTCTCTCTTTATCAAACAGACATTTGAATTTGAAAGGGAGAAGGTGGGATCAATTTCTATTGGTAGATATTAGTCCCCTATTTTCTCTATCCTTCAAGGAGAATCTAGTTTCGCTGTCATGAATGAAATCGTATGGTTTTCCTATAAATTGCATAGGAAGGAAATAGCCAATTATCCAAGTGGTAAACACCTGCATATTCAAGCAGCTATTGTCTTCTTGTATGGCAACTGGGGCAAAAGGTCCCCACAAAAACTTTCAAGTTCACATGCCTTTTTCTCTTGCTTTGTGGTTCTCCATTGCTTGGATTTTTCCTTCTTTCAAATCTAAACCCAAACCATTTTGCAGCCCTTCTTTCAGGTTTATGTGGCAATTCTTAGCTTGTGAGCAATTTATCAAGAGATTTACCTTTTTAATTTTGTTAATTATACAAATAAATAAAAATCAAAGAAGATGATGAACTTGTGAGGTACAAACTTAAAAACACTTTAATCCTGGTTTCAAAACACCTTTCTGGATGGTCTGAAGTGTCATTCTTTTTCTAACCTCAGAAAAATATGTAATTTTTTTTTTGTGAAATAGCAGAACTGAACTGTTTTCAAGTTCAAACCTCAGGTATTATTGTATGTTTTTGTTCAAGATGAGATTCATGGTATCTTTCTTCCTTTTTCATGGTTAAATTAGAGCTTATTGGTCTAGGCCACCTTATTTGGAATCTAATATATTTTTTTAGTAACATCTATTATGTAATAAATACCATAAAATAGTAGCTAAAAGGCTGTATGTTTCTACTAGTAGAAAATCTGACATTTTATTTTAATCACTTGCTTAATTTTCTCCACTACTTGTAGAAGATCAAGTATGTAATAACATACTATTCAACCCACTTTACTTAATTTTCCCCAAAAATTCATGTTAGTGAGGAAGGTAATTTGATGAAAAATATTAGCGCTCCTATCAAGCAATGCTTTTTTTTTTTTTTTTTTTTTATGCGGAAAGGGGAGGGCTTGAGACTCTCTATATTGCCAGTGAAAGTCTTAGCCACTAAGCCAAGGGTGCACTGGCATCAAGCAATGCTTTTAGAGAAGGGTATATGCTCCTTCCATGAAAAATATCCAATTAAAAAGAATTTTCTGTTTAATTCAAAAATATTCCAAAAAAAAAAAAAAGATTACATGAGTGAATAAATAAATAAAAATATTCGCCCTTCAAAAATTTCTGTGAGATCTTTTAATTTTCTTTCTTTATTTAGATTTATACTACTGAGATATGTCCAAGATAATACAAATTTAAGAATGATAAAAAGAATATGCTATCTTTTTGATTCTCAAGCAAGTTCCCTTCTCTTTCTGCTAATTGAGGAATCAAATGTTCAATTGCTAAAATTGGCAATGTGCTAAAACACAAAGCCAAAATGATTCTATGATTGCTTCGAAGAATTTGATTGTATGAAATATGTGCAGTGTGGAAATTTTCATTACTATTGAATGAGAAAATTTTCCAAGTAAAAGAAGCTGATGCAAGAATTTTGTCATGTGAAATGTATATAATCTGAACCCTCACATAGCCATTGGATACAAATTTTTCAAAGCTAAGATGCTCATCCAACAATTATGAGAGCGTACGCATCATGCATACTTTTCCCAGAGTATCCTGTGGTAAAATGGTAACAACATAAGAAAAAAAGAAAAAAGACAAACATTTTTTATTTTTATTTTTTCAGTTTATTATCACAAGTGTATATATATATATATATGTAAGGTGGGGCAGTTCTTTGATTACCAAGCTATACTACCAACTTAAAAGGTTTCGTTAGCTTCCTTCCATTTAGGAGGCGAAGCCAACTAGTGGTGGGCTGGTGGCAATGGTTGCAACGCTGCTACAAGGAAGAAGGTAGGGAAGTGACATGGGAACTGTTTGTGGAACAGTTGTGGGCTCGATTGGGCCGACTGAATGTGAAGACTTCGATGAGGCACTATCTAAAATCGAACGGACTGAGTCATTGAAGGATTATAAAAAAGAATTCGAAAAATTGGGCAATCGGGTGCATGGATGGACACAAAAAGCTTTGGTGGGAACATTCATGGGCATTTGAAAAATTTGGCAATCAGATGCATGGATGGACATAGAAAGCTTTGGTGGGAACATTCATGGGAGGTCTTAAGGCAGAAATATCAGATGACATTCGGATGTTTAAGCCAAAAACCTTGAAAGAAGCTATCAGTTTGGATAGAATGGGAGATGAGCAGCTAACCCATTAACAAAAGTCTACTTGTTCATTCAATGGGACCACTCTTGACTCTTCACCCACGAAAGCTTCGCTAATAAAGTGACTGAATTGGGATGAGATACAAAAGAGGTGAACTTCAGGCCTTTGTTTTAATTGTGATGAGAAATTTGTACTTGGGAATTTATACAAAGGGCCACATCTGCTGTTGCTTGAGGGAAATTCTGTTGAAAATGAAACAAGTTTATCAACTTGAACCTTGGAGACAAGGTTCCACTGAAAGAAGGGGCAATGATAAGATTAAGTCCATAATACATAGACTTGTATGGACTTGGTGTTTCGTGGTGCTTGCTTTAGAATAGGTCAAGTTATTATTTTCAATAATTAGACTATTATATTATAGTTAGCCATTAGAATCCTAATTTTTAGAGATATAGTCAAAGAATTAGGATAAGTGGTTATTTTCTTTTGTATTTGAATTGGTGTAGTGCAGTAATAGAAAAGGGAGGAGAAGTTTATTCTAATTAAAACACTTTGTGGTTGGTTCTCACCCTAAGCAAAACTCCATCTTAATTTCTTATAGCTTTGATCGGGACCTATTACATCTTTACCCTCTCTCCCCCTTAGACACACACCAAACTATTATACACTGTTACTCTATAACTTTTTGACATAATAATAAACTCTTTGAGAAACACACTTAAAATAAAGAGAGCTAATAATTATGCCTCCCTATTTGCTTATAATTTGCTATCGTTCTCTTTCTCCACAAGCAACCACCGTAATGCCACCATCTCAATCTCTCATCCAGTTCTTCAGGACTGTGCCATTTGCACCATAACACGTTTGTTATAGGGGTCCTCATGCATTTCCATGGATATATTTTTTTAACCTTTGAGGACATGAAATTACCAACTGATATAGAAATCATCATGCCTTTTTTAAAACTATGACTTGGGTTTTAAGCATACTATTACACCATGGAATTGTTCCAATCGAGTTAATATACTCTTGATACATTTTTTCCCTAATTTGATGCACATCCTTACAATGTCATAATGCTAGCAAGAGCAACTGGATATACCTCATGAGATTCTGTATTATTTTAACCACCAACCCACATTTAATATATGATTTGCGGGTGCCTCTTATGCACCTCCATGGCTGCATGTATATTTTTTATGGACATGGTTACTTAAAGTTGCAAGTACAACGATGGTAACTTTTTAGAATTACGAAAGGAGTTTAGCAGTAATTTTATGGATTATTGACTGCGTTCTAGGTTCCAACATAAAAATAGAGGACAAATTAAGTAATGTCATTGCATTTAATGGGTTGTTGAAGATTTGTTAAAATGCAATGATTTTGCTCTGATAAAGAATAAGATAGAAAATATGTCATGTTCGCACCCAAAAAATTAAAGTTATTTTAGGTCAGGACTAAATTGTAATGAAAATAAGTTTGAAAAAAGGACTTAATTGAAATAAATAAAGTTGAGGGACTAAACGGTAGTATAGCTTAATCCACCTTTTCTATAGATAAGTAGAAAAAGAAAAAAAGGAAAGAGGAATAAGAAGAAGCAGTAGCCGAAGAAGGAGAAAGGAAAAGAAGAGGGAGTAACCGACATTTTAGTAAGTGGATTTATTTTCTTTAATTTTCTAATTTTCTTATTTCTTTACGTTTTTTTTTGTTGTTTTTGAGTTGATTTTGAGTTGTTTGATGAAAATTTGAAAATTTTAACATTGCAACAGTGCGATCAGGCGGTGCCTGATTGCACTGAGGCTGCGCCCTATTGCAATGAGGCAGTGCCTCAGTCCACCAAGGCCTTCAGGCGGTGCCTCAGTGGGCACTGAGGCGACGCCTCATTAAGCTATTCAGGTGGCGCCTTAGTGATTTGAAGGCCATTTAGGTGGTGCCTCAGTGGGCACAGAGGCGGCGGAGCCTCTGTATTGTGTCGACGCCTCAGTAGTTCAAAATGTTATTTTAAGTTGATTCTGATCAGTGTTTAACCCAGATTTATAATATACATGATTTACAAAGTAAATACAGAGTTTTGGTTTGATTAGAAACATAAAAAAATTTTAAAATATAATGAAATTGTGAGCACATGTACATTGAAAAGGAAAGGTTGTAGTAAAACCGTGTCCGGGGTACAGTTGGGTTCTGTGAGATGTAGATTGTGTTCGGGACACAACAACTCACATGTGAATGATATTTTTTATATCGGGGTACAATGAGGAATTGACGGAAATGAGATATATGATTATGATAACTGTTTTTGGGACAATGCTCGAGATTCATGATAACTTTTGGGGCTAATCCGAGTGGTATACAGATTGGTATGCATACCTGGATTGAACCTTCGATATGCTGATTGGTATCCACCACATCGATAGCAACCTGACCTGTTCCTGAATATTTTTAGTAAATTGTACTGTGTTGTTTTGTGATGTGCATAATATGAGAATAAAATTTTGAAAAGAAAGGTGATTGAAATGTGTGAAAGGCAAAAAGGAAGTTTAACTTTCGAAAAGCCGGATTTGATTCCTTAAAGAATTAATTTAAATGATTATTTTAATTTGATTATAAACTTACTTAATCTTTATGGATTATATTATGAGCAAGGTGGAAATAATTTTGATTATTTTAAAAATATTTCAGTTATTAATTATTCCTATTATTTCTTGTGATAGCGTTATAGTCTATCTACTCACTGGGTATTTTCTTGAGAAAATACTCACCACTAGATCTACTTTTATTTTCTTTTCATCATAAAATATAAATTGTATATATATTGTACATAGAATGACTATTCACTAGATAGCCATGACTTACGATGTTGTCGGGGAAAAGACGAAGGTTTATTACTTTATCCGACATAATGCTGATGCTATTGTATCTTTAAGAGTGTCTTTACAGACTATCACTGTAGAATATCACACTCACATATAGTGACGTGACTTTTTAAATGGCTATTTGACGGTCATGACAGTGACACATGCGACCTCACCGGGGGTTCGGATCTCCTGGACCTGGACTTGGCAGCATCCAGACTCTCTTTTCTTTTATGGATGAGCTTGTGATGGAGAGTAACTGCATTTTTATTGTGCGGTACTCTCCAGGGCTAGTTAGGCCATTATGCTGGGTAGATGGGTTATATTTATTTTTTATGTACATTTATAGATATTTCTGTATAACCTTCTCTCCCTTTTTAGCCCTCCTGTGATAGAACACTAAATGTGTATATTATACCAATTCAGTGGTTATTGATTTTGCTATCGTTCTTGTTTATTCTTGGATGACTGTTATTAATGATTATATATATATATATATATATATTACTGATAGTTGAAGGATATGAAAAAGCTGGATAATAAAGTGATATTAGGTTTTAACTTAGAAGTGACGCCTCTTCATGTCGGTGCCTCGAACGAACAGTAAATGAGCATGATACTGACCGACAAAGGTGCTGGTAGAGAGGGGTGTCACAGGTTTTGGTATCAGAGCCTAGGTTTGAAAGCCTAGGTTTGAAAGTCTAGGTTTGAAAGTCTGTGTTTGAAAGCTTAGGTTTAAAAGGCTAAATTTTGATGGATTTGATAGGTTTTGGAAATTTAAGGTATGAGACCTAGGTTAAGTGAATTTTGTGAAAATTAAGAAATATATATATGAGGTGGATGTTAGTTGATAACTTGATACTCAATGGTTTGAATCACTAAAATGGATTGATTTTGAATTTATAAGAAGATAGCAAGAACTAGAGGAGGCAGAATAGGTGTTTGTGGTAGGCCTAGAGATAGACCAAGAGGTAGAGGTAGAGGTTGAGGTAGAGGCTGAGGTGTCCAGGCTGGTAGGATGAGTCTGGTAGAGAGAGAGAAAAGTGTGAGTAAAAATTAACGTTCACCACGAGAATTGTCTCCATCAGTAGCCTTTATTGGTAATGAGGGAGACGATATGCAAAAACTCGATACAGGAAGCGAACAGGGCAGTTCAATGCCTAATGCTCCAGTGCTGAACTTCAATGTACTGAAAAGAGCACGTAATGGATAACCACCACCGCCAGTGCAGAAAAATATTTCTAACTTCCCAGTGCCGCTAATAATATGTATAGATGCTATAAAATTAGCACGCACTATGGTAATTATGATGGCTGAGAAAGATAAAAATAAGTATAAAAGATATGGAGACATAATTGAACATACGAAGAAATGTGGAGCATATGATTTTAATGGTACATTAGATCTAGGCCAGGCTGATAAGTGGATCAAGACTATAGAGAAAGCCTTTACGATGTTGCAACTCAATAACGAGGAAAAGATAAGCAATATTTATAGCATAATGTTTAGTAAAGCTGATGATTGGCTGACTAGAGTCCGAAACTTAAATGGCAAAGCTTTAACTTGGCAAGTGTTTCAGGAGTAATTTCATAGAGAATACTTAACAAAAAACTACCGGAAAGAGAAAGTAGCTGCGTTTATCAACTTAGTGCAAGGATCGATGACGATCAGAGAATACGTTGATAAATTCGAGGATCTGTACAAGTATGCAAAGGATATATATCCTATGAAGGAAAGGAAGAGTGAAAAATTTCATGAAGGGTTGCATATATCTTTGAAAGGAAAACTGAATTTATATGCAGGAATGACTTTTAGAGGTTGGGTTAAAAAAGCGATGGAATAGAAGAAGCTAGATAAGGAATTAAAAGCTTCAACCTAAGTTAGGCCTAATCAATAAATTGAGCCATCATAACAACCTTGGAGGGAAAATGGGAATAGAAGATCAAAGTTCTCTCCATAGTCCAGGAGTAATGTGAGGTTGGGAGGTGGAGATAGACCTCAGGGAAGTTAGGTATCAGTAAGACATCCAATAATGCCAACGAGAGATATGTTGCCTTAGTGTAACATATGTAAAAAAAATATGTTGGAAGGTGTAATCAAGGAGAGGTTAGATGCTACCGATACAATGAGATTGGGCATTATACGATGAATTGTACGAAAGTATACCCAGAAGAATCATCAGTGCAAGCATCCCACACTCCTCGTAATGAAAGAGGTAGAAGGTCATATAGGGTGGGAAGGCCAGTTACTGTATAAAGAGAGACAGTGAGAGTGATAGAACCTCCTCAAAACTAACTAGGAGAGCTAAACATAGTAGCTAGTGGCATACAAGAAGCTAGAGTATATATTATTACGGAACAGAAGGCTGAGGAGTCACCAAATATGATAACGGGCAAGGCTCACATCAATGGTAAGTTAGCATGCATACTAGTTGACCCAAGTGCCGCATTTTTATTCATATCATCAACTTATGTGATGCATGATAAAGCTTAAAATAAGTGATTTGAATGACCCTGTGATTGTGAGCATGCCTATAGGAATGAGTGTAGTTTGTAAGAATGTATATAGGGACATCTCAGTAAAGATCAATGAGGGTGAAATGAGATGGAATTTTATACCTTTATCCATTGGTAAGTTTGATGCTATACTCAGAATGGATGAGTTAAGTTATTACCGAGCAAATATGAATTGCTATACTAGGCAAGTAGAATTTAAGAAGAAGAATGGAGAAAGAACAAATTTTGTAGGAGAAAATAAGAAAATATATATTAAAATTATATCGGCAATGATGACTATAAAATACCTAAGGAAAGGGTATGAAGCATACTTAGCTTCTGTTGTACAGGAAAGGAAGGAAGGTCCAAAGTTAAAAGGACTACCAGTAGTGAATGAGTTTGAGGATGTATTTTTGAAAGATTTACCAAGTTTGCCACCTGAGAGAGAAATAAAATTTGAGATTGAACTAGTATCCGGAACTGCTCCTATATCGCAAGCGCCGTATAGGATGGCTCCGGCAGAATTAAAGGAGTTAAAAGTACAGTTGCAAGAATTATTAGATAAAGAATTTATCCGACCAAGTTTCTCCCTATGGAGTGCACCTGTATTATTTATTAAGAAGAAAGATAGATCTTTTCGATTGTGTATAGATAATAGATAATTAAATAAGGTCATAATCTGAAATAAGTACCATTTGCCTAGAATAGAGGATTTATTCGATCAACTGCAAGGAGGGAAGGTATTTTCGAAAATAGATTTACGATCTGGTTATCACCAATTGAGGATTAAGGAATCAGATGTACCTAAAACTGCTTTTAGGACAAAGTACGGACATTATGAATTTTTGGTAATGCCATTTGGGTTAACTAATGCACCAACAATATTTATAGATCTAATGAATCGAGTGTTTAGCCATATTTAGACATATTTGTAATTGTATTTATTGACGATATTCTGGTATACTCAAAAATCAAGAGAAAAACATGAGAAGCATTTGAGGATGGTATTAGCAATTTTAAGAACTAACAGTTGTATTCAAAGTTTAGTAAATGTGAGTTTTGGTTGGATAACGTTACATTTTTAGGGCTTGTGATATTTACTGAAGGAGTGTATGTGGATCCTAGTAAGATTGCGACGATTGTAAACTGGGAACTACCAAAGAATGTTATGAAAATATGAAGTTTCTTAGGACTAACAGGATATTATCAAAGATTCGTACAGGACTTCTCAATTATTACATCACCATTGACGAAATTGTTAAAAAAGAATGTAAAGTTCGAATGGACTTCGGATTGTCAATGAAGCTTCGAAATCTTAAAAGAAAAGCTAGTCACTGCACCAGTATTGACATTACTAGTGGAAGGAGGTCATTATGTAATGTATAGTGATGCTTTGTAGCAAGGACTTAGTTGCATGTTAATGTAAAATGAAAGAGTAGTGGTGTATACATCAAGGCAATTGAGACCGCACGAGTAGAGCTATCCCACACTTAGAATTAGCGGCAGTGGTATTTGTATTTAAAATATGGAGATATTACTTATATAGAGTAACGTGCTAAATATTTACAGACCACAAGAGCTTGAAGTATGTTTTAACTCAAAAGAAGTTAAATTTGAGGCAAAGATGCTGGGTGGAATTATTAAAAGACTACTATTGTATGATAGAGTACCACCCAGAAAAGGTGAACGTGGTTGTGGATGCTCTAAGTCAGAAATCAAGTGGAAGTTTGTGTTATATCCGTGCTTTTAGGATGCCATTGTTGATTGAATTGAGGAAGTTAGATACTGAGCTTAAAGTAGACACTTCTGATGGAGTATTAGTTACTTTAAAGGTAAGGTCGTTGCTAATATAAAGAATTCTGCCAGCACAACAAATAGATGAAGAAATGAAAAAGCTATGTAGTGATATGAAAAAAGGGAAAGATGAAAGAGTTGAGTTATAGTGAAGAAGGAAATTTGAAGTTTAGAAGTAGATTATATGAGCCAAATGTAGATGAATTAATAAGAGAAATAATATAAGAGGCATATTGTTCAGTATATGCTATGCATCCAGGAAGTACAAAGATGTATAGAATGTTGAAAGGAAGTTATTGGTGGAAAGGAATGAAGGGTGATGTAGCTAAATTTGTCAAAATGTTTGACTTATCAACAAGTAAAGGCTAAATATAAGTATCCTGCTAGATTATTACAATCCTTACTAATTCCTGAATCAAAGTGGGAATATATCACAATGAATTTTATGGTAGGATTGCCAAGAACCCAGCAAGGAAATGATATAGTATGGATGATTGTTGATCATTTGATAAAGTCAGCATATTTCTTACCTATCAAGGTCAGTTACAACTTGAATAGATTGACAGAGCTATATGTGAAAGAAATCATAAGGTAACATGGAGCACCGGTATCGATCATATTAGATCGCGATCTAAGATTCACATTATAATTTTGGCCAAGTCTGCAGGAAGCTTTGGGTACTAAACTAAGGTTTAGTACAACTTTCCATCCTCAAACCGATGGCCATTCTGAATGCACCATACAAATATTAGAAGATATGCTTAGGGCTAGCATGTTGGATTTTGGAGGTAATTGGGATAAGCAAGTACCATTGATGGAATTCGCTTATAATAATAGTTATCAAAGTAGTATCGATATGACACCTTTTAAAGCACTGTATGGAAGAAAGTATAGAACTCCAATATACTGGGAGGAAGTTAGAGAAAGGAAATTGTTGGGCCCAGAACTTGTGCAAATGACTATAAAAAATATTCACATAGTTCGAGCAAATTTAAAAATGGCACAAGATAGACAAAGAAACTACACCAACCTTAAGCGAGCTGATATCGAATATAATATTGGTAAAAGAGTATTTTTAAAGATATCACAGTGGAAAGACGTGCTGAGATTCGGTAAATGTGACAAATTAAGCCCAAAATTTATTAGACCGTACGAAATAATTGAACGTATTGGGTCGGTGGCTTATCGATTAGCCATACCTTATAGTTTATCTAGAATTCACTACATTTTTCATGTGTCAATGTTGAGAAGATATAGAAGTGATCTTTCTCACATACTACAGGAATAACTAGTAGAGTTGAAGGAGAATTTGAGCTATAAAGAGGAGCTAATATTGATTTTGGCAAGTGATCAAAAGGTATTGCGTAATAAGGTTGTTCCTTTGGTCAAAGTATTCTGAAAGAATCATTCTCGTGAAGAAGCTACATGGAAACGAGAGGAGGATATGAGATAATAATATACATACCTATTCTCTTCAGGTACGAATTATATTTGAAATGAGCATTCTCCAAATTTCGAAGATAAAATTTCTTAAGTGGAGGAGAATTATCATGTACGCACCCGAATAGTTAAAGTTATTTTGGGTGAGAACTAAATTGTAATGAAAATAAGTTTGGAGGAAGCACTTAATTAAAAGAAATAAAGTTAAGGGGCTAAACGGTAGTATGGCTTAAATCGTCATTTCTACAGATAAGTAGAAGAAGAAAAAAAAAAGGAAGAAGAAGAAGCAGCAACAGAAGAAGAAGAAAGGAAAAGAAGAGGGAGGAACCGATAATTTAGTGAGTGGATTTCTTTTGTTCAATTCTCTAATTTTCTTATTTCTTTACGATGATATTCTGTAATGCGCTCACCAAAACTTCTCCATTTACACACATAATTAAGGATTTAATTATAATAAAGGTATTACTTAACAATTACACCACAATATTTTAATTATAAAACTTAATACAGCTCGAGTTCATCCTTATATTACATAAAAATTTCAATATCAATTTCTTTGTCGGCAATGTCCACTGCACTGACCTCTCTCCGCTACTGGCTGAGCTGACACTAAGCACCTACACTGAAAATTTTCAAAACAAAGCGAGTGTGAGTAATTTCAAAAGGAAATTACCCAGTGAGTGGATAATAAAAATATATTTAAAACTTTATTAAAAGAAAATCAGTAAAGAGTATTTCTCTATTCTTAAATAATAAATATGCTTATCATTAAATAAGCATACTTAGATCATACTCTTAAAGTTATATTCTATTTATATAAATCACTGGACCCGATACCTCTTCTTTAGATCGTCGAGGTCCTAACAAAAACATACTTAACTCCAATGCCATGATCTCCTTACACTAATTCTCTCTAAAACTTAGTATATCTTGAAATTTGTATACTTA
>CATIWO010000685.1:0-24865 GCA_949673435.1 Macaranga tanarius | reverse complement strand
CAATTTATTTATAAAAATATTATTTCCATACTTTTATTATTTAAATCAGTTTAAACATGTTAAATAAATCATAAATTTTAATTAAAATCAATAAACAATAAAATATCCATTTTCCTATAAAAATATATTTAAACATAATTTCTTTTAAAATTTCATATCTCAATATCTATAATTAATTTCACAAAACTTCCTTAATAAAGTTTAATCTACACAATTTATACTATTTATTAAAAATATAAAAATATTTTTGGTTCGGAACAGTAGCCCGACTCGGAACAGTAACCCGAAAATTCAATAATTCCAAACAATTATGAAAAAAATATCAGTAGATATATCTCAACCCCCTAATCAAAACCCATAACTACAACAAAGTCTAAATCCTGCTCAAATTAACAAAACTGGCCAAAAACTCAAAAAGCTATATACCTCGAACCGAGGTGGTTGCCGGCGTGTATCGGAGCAACGGACAGCAGGTATGCATTGCTCGGAGAACGGTGAGCTTACTGGTATCAGCGGCGGTGGCTGGTGACATCGAAGGTGGCGCCGACACCTCTTTTTATTTTCGGCCAAAAGAAGAAAAAAGGAAAAAAAATAGAAGCGAGTTGCTAGCCAGACCGGGGAGGGCTGGAGGTGGCCGGTGGAGCTGCTGGTGGTGGCTGGAAGGTGGCTTGAGGTGGTGGCTGGCGTAGAAATAGTGGCTGGAGCGGGAGAAAGAAGAAGAAGGAGAAGAAAGAAAGAAAAAGAAAAAGAGAAGGAAAGAAAAAGAAAAGAAAATAATAATATAATAATAGTAAGAGTAAAAATTATTTCACCCATTAAATCTTCCTTTAAAAATTATTTTTAACAAAATAATACTCAACTTTAAATTCCACCAATAATTATATACACACAAAATATATACATATATTCATAAAATATCATCATTAAATTAAATTAAATTAAAATATTCATTTAACAATAATTTCATAAAAATAATACTGAACACCTCGAAATTCCTATTTTAATTTAATAAGAAAAAAATACGGGTCATTACACTAACTTACCATATTTAGTGGGAGACCTAGGGCAACCTTTGGTGGGATATAAAAGCATCATTTTTGTGTGGAAGAAGGGAGCTTTTTGCCTCAGAGGGACTAGAAGAATATATGAGTTTTTAGATCATTTTCTTCATTATTTTTAATTTAGTATTTTAGAATTATACTTTTGAAACATCATTCCCACCATTGATTCTTCATTGGAGCACAAGGATTGGAGTGGAGTAAGCAATCAAAAGGGGGGTTTTATACTCTTCATTTGTATTTATTGTGATTTCTAGTACAATCATATTGATCAATATTTATTTTTCTAATATTTTATGTTATAGTGTTTGAGACAATGAGTGGCTAGATCCCTTAGTGGATTGGGGTTTCCAAATCCCCAAACTATGTAACCTCACATGGATTTTATTTTATTTATTTTAATATATTTGATATGATTTAAGTTGTTCTGTAATTAATTTTGGTTTTGTGCTTAATACTTGTATATGATTGGCTACTATATGTATTGATCTTAGCAAACTAATTGACTTGAAAGAGTAATTAGGTTGTGGATTGAAAAACCAAATTTGTTGAATTAATTCTAGACATTGAGAGATGCTAGGATTGAATCAATATTGTAATATACCTTGAGCTGTAAATTGATCATAGTAAATTGATAATTAGGATGTGACGAGAGTCCCCATGTATCTAGTTATTAGGAATCAATTAGTTTTACATCGCCTTGAGAGAGGGGTGTAATTCCTTGTAGTGGTATGTATCAATTAGAAAACACTTTTCTATGAATTTACTTGAATAATCCATGTGTGTGTGAAAAAGTTTAGAGAGGGAAATTCCCAACCACAATATTGATATTTAAGTTTTAGTTTTGATTATAGAAAGAAAATTAGGGTTAGGAATTCAGAAATTTAATTCTTTTCTTAATTTATAAAACTGAATAAATTACCCGAATTCAGTTATCCAAACAAACTTACACATTAAGTTGATTCAGTAGTGATACATACTCTAATCCCAGTGGGATCGACATCTGTACTTAAGTACATTTTATTACTTGTACGACTCATATACTTATGGTGTGCGAGTTACCGCTCATCACCCTCCCTTGAGCGGGCTACTTCAATACCCAAAAAATACTTTAAGCCTCAGAGATTTTTCGTCTTAAATTCTTTCCCAAGTTGTTCTTCAAGCCTTGCCATTTCTTGTTTGTCATCTCCCGGTAATAATCATATTATTAACATATATAACAAGAATTGTCACTTGCCCATTCATATGCTTACTTTGGCTATAGCCATACCTTTCCATGGCCTCACTAAATTTCCAAACTATGCACGTGGTGATTATTTTAGGCCATACAATGCCTTTTTTAATCTGTATACCCTTTGGTTCCCTACTGAATTACTCGAGCCTATCGGCAAATCCATGAATACTTCTTCCGTTAGATTTTTATGGAGAAAGGCATTCTTTATATCAAACTTATGCAATGGCCAGTTCATATTTATTGCGATGGATAACAAGACCCAGATTATGTTTAGTTTTGCTATAGTGAAGAACATTTCTTAAAAGTTAATGTCATACATCTGTGTATATCCCTTTGCAACTAACCTTACCTTATACCTCTCGATAAACCCATCTCTTTTGTATTTAATGGTGAATACCCATTTATTTTCCACAGTTTTCTTTCCCTCTAGCAGAGTGACCACCTCCCATATTTTGTTCTTCTCCAATGCTTTCATCTATTCACGAATTGCTTTTACCTAATTTAGATTTTTTAGTGCTTCTTCCACCGTGGAGGGAACATTATCTGTAGATAATTTATTTGAAAATGTAGCTACCAATCCTCTTAATTTTCTTGTGCTAATATACAAAGTAATGGGATATTTTGCCCTTTTATTCTCTACTTCAGGTTATTACCGACTTGAAAGAACTCCCCGATTGACTCTAAAAGGTAATTTATAACCAGTGGAATAAACATTAGTATCATTTGTAAGGGAATCAATAGGTTTTACCTCTAGAACATTCTTAGGAGATTGGTCATATTTTGTGGAATGATTGGGTTGGGGCTGTACACTCTTTTCCACTTCTCCATCATCTACTCTTGTGATGTCTAATTCATTATTGGTCCCTTCTAAGTTGCACATATCTCCTTGTTTCGTAAATTCACTTAGGTCTTCACATATGTCTCTTTGCTTCGTAGACTGACTTGAGTCAATTTGAAAAAAGGAAATATTAAATCTAGACTATATCTGCCATTACTCCCCTAGACTATCAAGTCCTTCCCTAGACCCTTTTGATTTCTTAAAGAAATTTTCCTCTTCTATAAAAATAACATCCATTGAGACATACCATTTTTTCATGTCAGGATCAAAGCATTTGTAACATTTTTTATGGCCACCATAGCCCAGGAATACACATTTAACAGCTTTTGGGTCAAATTTTATTATGTGATTTTTATAAACATGGACAAATGCAACGCAGCCAATATTTTTAGGGGTAGCATTAGTAGAGATGGTAAAGTTATAAATTCTGAGAGGACCTGTAATGGTGTTTTAAAATTAAGAGCTCTTGAAGGCATCTGGTTCATCGTATAAATAGCCATCACTACAGCTTCAACCCAAAAGGTTTTAGGCACATTCCCAGCATTCAACAATGCTTTAGCAGTTTCAAGGATATGCCTATTCATCCTCTCTGTAATGTCATTCCGTTGAGGTGTCTGGGGATAAATTGTCTCATGTACCATCCCATATACTTTGAAATATTCCTGAAATTCATTACTACTATATTCTCTACCATTATTTGTTCTGAGAATTTATATTTTTGTAGAGAACTGAGTTTTAACCATCTCATAAAAGGAATAAAAGACACCAAATGCTTCACTTTTATTTTTTATAATATATAGCAAAGTCATACGAGTACAATCATCTATAAAAATTACAAACCACTTAATGCTCGACTGAATTTTCATTGGTGCTGGCCTCTATACGTCAAAATGGACTAAAGTAAATGGCTTTTGACATCTAGATGTACTCAGAGGAAAAGAGACACGATGACTCTTAGCTGATAAATAAGCTTCACATTTAAACTGTGACTCTTGGATGCCTAGAAATAAGTTTAGAAATATAGTATTCATATAACCAAAAGATGGGTGTCCCAGTTGACGATGCCATATCCAGATCTACTTCTTTTGGTTGTCCCTTTAGTTTACAGAATATGCTCGTCTAGGTGTGAACTCGTCAATATAGTACAACCCCTCTCGTTTAGTACCACGACCAATAAGTCTCCTTTGTGAGAATATCCTGAAAAACATAAAAGGTAGGATATATTAATTCATAACAATTCAGATCTTCAATCAACTGGCCAACTGACAAGAGTTTATTTTCCAAAGATAGAACAAGGAGTGTATTTAACAGTGTAAGAGTCCTTGTAAATCTAAAATTCCCTGCACTAGTGACCGGGTACTTCACTCTATTTGCGTTTGCAATATAAGTTCTCCTTAGTGGCATTATTTGTAAAAAATTCCTTTCATCGTATTTATATGTTCAATAGCTCTAGAGTCTATAATCCATTGATGCTTACCTGGCTCTTGTAAATCTTATGTCTAATTGGATGCTATGGCTAGGGTTGTGCCGGGTGAGGAATCACTTACCATGACTGAGTGAGGGACTAGTGAGTATTGTGAAGGTTCACCAGAGTCCACTAGTGTTGCTCAACTTGTATTTCCTTTGCCTCCACCATCTTGTTTCTTATTGGATTTTAATTCATGCCACTATTCAAGGTATCCGTAGAGTTTAAAGTAATTTTTTTTGGTATGTTTTGATTTTCTATAGTGAGTGCATTCTTCTTCACTTTCTTGCATTTTTTATTTATAGGCCCCCTTCTTTCCACCACTTGTAGACTCATTATGTGTTGGTTTCCCTCTTGTCACCATTGCAGCTCCTTAAGTTTGATCGCTATTTCCCTTTACCAGCATTATAACTTGTCAGAGATCTTCTCTACGTACCATAACATAGGCTTGTTCAATTGATGGGAATGGCTTAAGCTGTAACCATCCCCTCTTACCTTGTTGAGTCGTCCATCTAGACCATTTAAGAAGGTATAGACCCTACCCTTTTAAATGATCTCATTATATTTCTTAATATCCATCTCACACTTCATTAGATTTGGCCTTTGAAAATCGATTTTCCTTTATAACCCTTAAAGGGTGTTAAAGTATTTTTCAATGATTCCTCCTTATTTTGTTTTGATCACCTTTCTTTTGAGGTCATAGACCTGTGAGGCATCACTTCCATTGAACTAGGTTATAGCAACAATATCCTACACAGCTTTTACAGTTGGAAATCGAATATAATTGCCGATAAGAGTAGGATCCATAGAGTTGATTAGCCATCCTTTTACAATTGAGTTTTTTGTCCTCTATTTTCTGAATCCTGGGTCTATTTCTGGGGGTTGTTGAATATCTCCATAAATGTATCCCAGTTTGTTTTTACCCGAGATATACATCTTTACAACCTGGGACCATAGGCCACAATTATTACCATCTATTTTGATGCCGATCGTTGCTGTTCCAAGGTATGAACTCATCGTTCTAGAACTAGTTCAACATCTGAGTTATTCTTATGGATAAATCTACAAGAATGAACCCTTTATCTTGAGATCCTCCACACAAGGTCGTAGATTTTGAGGTAGCTGAATCCTCCATTCTCTAATATATTTTCTTCACAGAGTCCCTGATCGGTGCTCTAATACCATGATGAAATAAAGAAAGAAAATTGAAATAATAATTGTTTTTTTTCCCACACTTCTTCAGTATATTATAGACCTCTTATATATACAGCTATTACAAAACTGAATAAGGAACACTATAAGAAAATTGATATTTAGTGATGGAATTTAGTGATGAAAATTTTCGTCACTAAATTATGACGGATTAGTGATGGTAATTCAAATTAGTGACAGATATTAGTAACAGACACAAAATTCAAAAAAGAAAAAAAAATCTAGAAAAAAAATTATGACGAAACAAAAATCTATCAGTAATCCATCACAAATTAGCGACGGAATTGAAAGTCTATCACAAATTAGTGATGGAATTCAAAGTCCGTCACTAATTAGTGACGGACATTGAATTATATCACTAATTCATCACTAATTAGTGACGAATTAGTAACAGACTTCATTAATTATTTTTTTCCAATTATCTTTTTTTCTATGAAATTAGTGATAGATTGGAAAATCCATCATAAATTACAAATTCAATCCGTCGCTAATTTGTGATGGATTGAAATATTCATCATAAATTAGTGACAGAATTTAGCAATCCGTCACTAATACACACTTCTTTAATTTTTTTTTTTAAGAAACTTTGTGACGGAATGAAAATCCGTCACTAAATTAGTGATGGACTTAAAGATCCGTTACTAATTTAATGACGGATTAGTGACAGACTTCATTAATTATTTTTTTTCAATTATTTTTTTTTTGTAAAATTAGTGACGGATTGAAAAATTCATCATAAATTAGTGACGGATTGAAATATCCATCACAAATTAGTGACGAAATTTAGTAATCCGTCACTAATACATACTTCTTTAATTTTTTTCAATTTGTTTTTGAGAAAATTTGTGACAGAATAATAATCCGTTACTAAATTAATGATGGACTTAAAGATCCATCACTAATTTAGTGATAGACTACATAAATTTTTTTTATTTCTATTAATTTTTGCAAAATTATGATATGAATTTTATTTTAATTTTTTAAAATTCTTATTATATATAATAATAGTGTTATAAAAATATATATACATCAATTTTTTTCTTTTTTTTATTTTCTTTTTTTATTTCTATTTCAAATTTTCCCTCCAAAATTTTTCCCACCCCCTTTTCCCCCCATTTTACTTTTCATATTCTTTTTCCCTCTTTTTTTTTTTTTCATTTTATATTCTTTTTCCCTCCTTTTCTACTTTCATTTTTCTCTTTTCATTTATTCATATTTTTATTTTTTTTTTCTTATTCCTTTCTTTTTTTTTTTTCCTTTTACTTCTTCCTTCTTCTTTTCTTCCTCCACCACTACTTCCGGCCACCTTCCTCCGCCGCCGCCCACCTCCCTCTGCCTCCCGCCGCCACCATCTCCGGTCACCACCATTTTGTAGATCTTATGTGGATCTAATAGATCTTCAAGGTTATTTTCTTACATTTTATTTACATAATTTTCATGTTTTTGTTTTGTTTTTATATATTTTCATTTTTTTTAGTTCTATAAATTTATCATTTTTTAATTTGTTGGTTGATTTTAATGCTTTAATTAATTATTTGGTCATCTTTAATTTGTGCTATTTTTAATATTTTTATGATTTGTGGTCTTGATAGTCTTTTACTCAAACATTTGATGAAATTTGTTGGAATAAAATTGTTAAATTTTAGCAAATTAATTAGTTAATTATTTTAGTTGGTTGATTACTTTTATTAGTAATTATAATTAGAGTAAATTAATTAATTGTTAATTAGTTAAATTAAATTGTTATGTATTAAGTAATTATATAAGTTTAAAAATATTTTAATTAATTAATTGGTAATTTAGGTTTATTTTATTTTTTATACTTTAACTTGTAATATAATTTTTATGCTCTCATTATTTAGGGTGCTAAGTTATTTGACTATTTGATTTTAAATATTTTTATACATAAATAAATAAAAAGAATGCAAGTACATATACTATTTGTAATGATTTCTTGTATTGTTGAAATGTAGAAACAATTATATTTATTTTTGGGTGTAAAAATAAAATATTAGATGTGTTTTTATTTGCACTATTTTAATTTATTTTGATATTTTTTAAATTTACAAATTTTTTTCATGGAAACAATCAATAATCAAATGAAATGTTGTAAGTCCTGTTGATTTCATCTTTGTTGTGGAAAACAATCAACAATCAATATATATATTATTTAGTTATATATATATTTGTTGTATCAATTTTTTTTTTAACTTTTTACAAATATATTTTTCAAAATTACAATTTATATAACATTTAATATTAATAATAATTTTATTATATTGATAAAAAAAATTTATAATTTGTGATGGAAAATCCGTCACTAAATTAGTGACAGGCAATCTATCATTAATCTGTCACTAAATTAGTGATGAATTTTTCAATCCGTCACTAATCCATCGCTAAAATTAGTGACGGATTGAAAAATCCGTTACTGAATAGCGACGATCAAAATAATAACGACAAAAAATCCGTCACTAAACCGTTTAGTGACAGATTTTTTCGTCACTAAACAATAAAATTTTTGTAGTGGAAATACAAAATATTAGCTATTATGATTACTGCTATCATCAAGGGATCTAGTCAGTGATTAGTTGTACGAATCTGACTTGCTGCATAAAATCTTTCACATTCTTATCATCTCTTCCTTTTGCAAAATGGTTCAAACTATGCAAAACTCTTCCACCATGCATTTTCTTAACTTGTTTCACGGTTTTTTTTTCTTTCGGATTAAATGTAGAGTTTTTGAGATCTTGTTGCTACCACATTCACTCTTAACAAAATAGAAAGTGTTGTGGATAATAAGATTTTGTTGCTAGCTATTTCTGAAATGTTGTAAGTCCTATTGATTTCATCTTTGTTATTATATTTTTATATCTTGTTTTTAGTTTCCTTTCCCCATTGGATGACAAAGTAGTGCTCTTTTAAATATAAGCCCTACAACAATTTTCTAGCTAACTCTTTGCTAGTTTTAATCGTGATTTATATGTTTTATTGGTTACAAGCATCTATGGTGTAATAAGATGTCAGGAATAATACCTGTTGCAATTGCTCATATAAGTTCCCACTTATGTTTTGGTGTTTTTGGTTTAAGAAGTAACTGCATTTGTTTCCTTGGAGCAATTCACATTACACGGTACATTGGCTTAGACTTGCTAAAAGATGATATCTTAGGCTGATAGTACGTGAAAGGGGTTTGATTCATAGCATACTACACCATCTTTCTGGGTATATATTCTCCCTTGTATAATTTTTATATTCTTAACAAGATAAGAGGAGATTCTTTTGCCATTTGGAAAAAGGTGCAAATATGACCTTGAACTTATACCCAAAGTTCGCATTGGACCTTAATGTATTTTTTTCCAATTTGGACCTTAATTTTGTAAAATACGGTCATATTGGACCGTTCTTTAAAATATTTGACCCATCTTTAAAGAATTGTTGCAATTAAGTCCTAAAAATCAAATAAAAATTTAACTTTAATACTAATTAATAAAAATTAGTTCTAATAACAATAAGAATTGATGAAATTACTTTCAAAACATATATATACGATGTTTCTAAATTTTTTAAAGATTATTAAATTTTTAAAAATATAATTTTTAAATTTTTAAAAATTTAAAGAAAAGTTCAAATATTTTTTATAATCCTAAAAATTTTCAAAAAATTTAAAATTTTTACAATTAAGTGATATGTATTCAAAAAATAAATAAAAATTTTCTATACACTTATTAAATTTTTAAAAATATTTAAATCTATAGAAAATTTTAATAATTTCAAAATTTTTTAAAATTTTAAAAACTTTAATAACTTTAAATTTAAAAATTTTAATAATTTCGCCTTATCAACCCCAGGGCCTTCGATATCATACACTCTACTGAAATAAATTTCACGGAAAATCAACTATATCCGATCTTGAATGACCTTTCACTCCTAGCCATAAAGTCATCCCCGTATTTTGCCACATACATGGGTTCGGTCCTGCAAGGCCTGTTAGAGCTCTCTTCAACCTACTCATGGCTAGATCGATCAGTTTTGGGTCAAATAGGAAGAACTATAAGATTTCACCTCTGGAAAGCGCTATCCCCATTTCCTCACTGACCCATCATGTAAAAGGTACGCCGTTAGAGTAAGTGCGCTAAACTAATAGAATAAAATTCTATACACTTATTAAAGTTTTTTTAATTTTTTTTTAAATCTTGAAATTGTTAAAATTTTCTATAGATTTAAAATTTTTTAAAAATTTATTAAGTGTATAGAAAATTTGTATTTATTTTTTTTGAATACATATCACTTGATTGTAAAATTTTTAAATTTTTTGAAAATTTTTAGGTTTATAAAAAATATTTGAACTTTTCTTTAAATTTTTAAAAACTATATTTTTATAAATTTAATAATTTTTAAAAAATTTAGAAACATCGTATATATATGTTTTGAAAGTAATTTCATCAATTTTTATTGTTATTGGAACTATTTTTTATTAATTAGTGTTAAAGTTAAATTTTTATTTGATTTTTAGGGATTAATTGCAACAATTATTTAAAGCCGGGTCAAATATTTTAAAGAAGGGTCCAATATGATCGTATTTTATAAGATTAAGGTTCAAATTGGAAAAAAATACATTAAGGTCCAATGTGAACTTTGGGTATAAGTTCAGGGTCATATTTGCACCATATCCATTTGTTTTTGATACTCTACAATGACCCGTAGCTTAGAGTTATCTTCTCACAAACAAGTATGCACATATTGAATTGATTGGAATGCACGCCCATGGTTCTGAGGAGGCCTACAAATCAGC
Organism: Macaranga tanarius; assembly: GCA_949673435.1. Taxonomy (NCBI): domain Eukaryota; kingdom Viridiplantae; phylum Streptophyta; class Magnoliopsida; order Malpighiales; family Euphorbiaceae; genus Macaranga; species Macaranga tanarius. The sequence goes on along the minus strand of CATIWO010000685.1, from coordinate 14,263 downwards.
TTGCTCTCTTCTTGATCTTCATTCACATTCTTTTATGGTTATATCACCTTAATGTGCAATTCTTTGAAGTAATAAGAATAACTAGGATATAAATTGTTTCTCTCTATTCTCTTCCATCTCTATTCATATGCTAGTGAGCTGCTTAATATAGATAGTTACCAATTGGTAGAAAACAATAATTTCCTAAAATTATTTTATTTAATCAGTTTATATTTGTGTTGCTATTAATATTGACTTTTCTCTTTTCTTTTTTTTTTCTAGAGATGTAAAGTATACATGTCAAAGAGGTGTTGGACTTTATTACTCCTTATTATTTAGAAAAATTAATTTTAGAGCTAGTTATTGATAATGTAATGGATTTTTTTTATTCCATTAATTGATGTTGAACAAGATATTGTTGGATTATTATAAAATATACTTTTTTTATTATTTTTTATTGTTCTTATACATTTGGAATTTTATTAAAATAATTAATTATTGCTTTGATTTTTTTTAACATATGAGTACACTAATTTATTTGTTATAAAATTTAGTAATGTCGTTACAAATATGATTGTTAATTGAAACTTTTTGTGCGGGGCAAATTTGTTCATAATAATTGTGGACACCTTAGGTTGGCCCGGCCTAAAACAAGAGCCCAATGATGAAAGTTTAACAAAAATGAGCTCAAACAATGTAAAACCTAAGATTCTGGCCCACCTGACAAGCCCACGGCCCACTTAGCCTATTGAAGTCCTCCGATGGGCTTCATCTCATTACTGAGGTGATCGCCTCATTACTAAGGTGGCGCCTCAGTGCATTGAGGCGGTGGCCTCATTGCTGAGGTGGCGCCTCATTGATGAGGCGGCTCATCTCATCACTGAGGCGATGCGTTGCTGATGTCTGCCCAAAAAAAAAATTTAAAAATTTAAAAACCACATTTCAGACAACCGTGGTTCCTCTGGAACGTGGGAGAGGGGGAGAGATAATGGAGAAGTGTGGGAAGAGAGAGGGAGGAGGAGGAAGAATAAAAAGAAAAGAAAAAAAGCAGAAGAAGGGGGGGGACTTTTGGCTCTGGCTAAGAAAAGATATGCAAAAAAAGAAAAAGGAAGGAGAAACTAGAAAAAAAATCACGTAAAAAAAAGGCAGAAGAGACAGAGGTAGAGAAAAAAATTGAACAAAAGGCTTTTGGGGCTAGAAGCTTGACAGAGTGGCTTGGGAATTTAACCTTACACTGTGGGTGGCTCATTGTTCATTATCTTGCACGGTTCAGAAACACTTCTGAGGGAAAAATCATTTTCCCAGTAACTATCAAACTCATCTTATCTTTTCTTTATTTTTATATTCTATCTGATGGTTTTTGTTTATTTTTCTCAAACCATAATTTTCATTTTATAGTTTTGTTTTTTGGTTCTCCTTTGATCTATAGTTCTGTTGTTTAGAATTCCTTTATAATTTAGATTTTAAATGTTGGTGTGTTCACAGCAGCTTATTCTTTTTATAGATTTGATCATGCCTATAATTTTATAAAAACGTGTTTGTTATTGTCTGACTTCAGATTATGGTCTTAATATGCTTAATCGATTTAGTTTGTCATTTTAAGTCTGATTTGTAGTTTTCTCCTTAGAAAAGTACCGTTTTGGTTTGATTTTGATTTTGTCTATCTGCTTTTTTCCTGCCCGAGTGAGCAGAGGCGCCGCCCCTGCATGAATACGCGATGGCCTTGGCGCCTTACCATCACTGGGGCGCTGCCCCAGTGAGTCGAATTTGGCTCTTTTAAATTTTTGGTTGTTATTTACATTGTCTTTATTTTAGTTATATTTCTTTTAATTGTAGTTATGTTTAAACATGTCCAGATCCATCTTGAATGATTAATAGTAGTCTTCATTATATTTTTATGTATTTTTGGTTATTTATTATTTTCTTTTATGTTTGTACTAATCTTGTTTCATTTTGAAGGATATTTTTGAAAGATTATTCATAATTTATGCTGCAGGATTCATTATTAGTAGCCTGTTGGTTGCTAAATAATTTTCTTTAAGTTTCCAGTTGTAAAGTTATAATTTAATTATTTATTTTTATTTCGCTTGCATAAAACGGGATGTAACTCATTTCTCCTCCCCCTTTCTTTGTGTGTGCTTTTTAATTTTATTGTTATTTTAGCTGTTATGAATGGTGTGGATGGATGTTATTTTTGTATGTGATAATTATGACAAATCAGGCCAAATTGTATGTAAAATGGACTAATTAAGAAGCTTGGACCTAATTATAAAATTTAAAATTATTTGGATTGAAATATCCATTTGCAGGTAAATAAGGGAATAATTAAGTAATTAAAAATAATAAAATACAAAACACAAACGGAGGCTGATCGCAAGGTCGGGTGGGCATTCTGAAAGCCCATATCCATTTTCCGAACTCAATCTCTGAGGACGGCTGCTGGGCTTCCTCCGTGGAATCCAGTTACTGTAAAAGTATCACGGATTTAACCCGGGTGGCGACTCCCATCTTCGATCCAGTCCCAAAAGGCTTGTGGTTGTATTCCTAACGGGCCCTGAGCCCGCACAGTGCTGTGGTCGCCGGATACTTGGGCACGCGCTGAACCCCGCCGCCTACAGTGGCGACTCCACTGGGGATAAAGAAACTGATTCCAGTGTTTTATGTTTTATTATTTTTAATTATCTAGTTATTCTTCTGCATTTTGCATTCACTACACCATTTTCACAAACTGTGCACATGATCCCTATCAAACCGATAATAGTTGTTGCTTTGCTGCCTGCGTTTCATTTCAAACCTGGTGGTAGAGTATATAGCTATTGTCACTCGCAATGCAGTACGAATAAGTACGTCATTTGAATCCTTGAGTGGGGAGACTACTAAAAGGTATATAACAGACTGTGGGAGCCTTCGACTTTACCCAAGACCTAGCCCATATAATGACTTAGTAACTTTCTTTAGGTTTTCCCTCTAATGCATGTGTTTTGTTGCTATATAGTAGTCTCATTCATAAAGCTCAAGCCCAATAATGATGGACCATTTTAGTTTGGGTTTTGTCTTTCTATCATGGCCCGTTCTGTTGGACTTTAGTTTTATGGAAGAGATATACTATTTGTTTATTTTGTCTCGAGAGCTTATGCATGTACATTGATTTTGTTATCCCATATTGATAATTATGACCCAGACCAAAAATTCTAGGTCAAGAGACTTACCTTGAACACGTGTGTGGAAGAAATAAGGTTGGAAGGCATTGTTATTAAGACTTATGTGTGTTTGTTATTTATTTTTTTGTTTCATTTCATGCATACATATCAGTTATTTTTATTTTTAAGTTTATTTTTTTATAGTCGAAAGTCTCTTCTGTTGAAAGCAAGTCAAGGGAGATTTGGTCTGCTAATATCAAGAATCCACCTAGTCAGTTGAGATCATATCACAGAGAAACAGAATGTCAAGACCCTCTAATTTTGATCTACAATCCCTTAGGCAAGAAATTCTGAAGGAACTCAAGGATAATGTGCGACAAATATATAAAGAGGTGTTTGATGAGATGTTTGGAAAGAGGCCCAAGGAAAGAGAGGATGATATAGAAACTATGCTTGCTGATTTGCCTAAGTAAGAATTTCAACCACCTGCCAGGAATTTTGAACAATTGGAATGGACTAAGGAAATGGCTAAAATGAGATCTCAAATGCAACTCCTAATGAAAGATAAGGGGTTGGACGCTGCAATAGACTATGGTGACTTGGACATGGATGATGAAGATCCACTGCCAAAGAAGTTCAAGTTTCCTGACATGAAGAAGTATTCGGGTGTTGAAGATCCTCATTTGCACTTGAAATAGTATGTCACCTTCATGAAGCCCACCGGACTAACTAAGGCATAAATCATTAAGCAATTTTTATTGTACTTAATAGGAACTGATGTCAAGTGGTACTATACCTTGGATGCACATGTTCGACAAAGCTGGAATGAGATTTGCTCAGCCTTTATCAAACAATACGGGCTGAATTCCTAATTTGAAGTCTCCCTCAAAGAATTGCTAACTACAAAGCAGGAGTCTAATGAATCCTTCTCAAGCTTCCTAAATAGATGGAGAGGGAAGTTGACTCAGATGAAGCATAAACCTACGAATCGGATCAACTGCTTATAGCTGCAGAAGCCTGCATTCCACTTATCGCTAACAAGCTAAGAACATGAGCATTAGGAATTTTAGGGAGTTGTACCGCTTTGGTGTGTAATTTGAGGGTGATATGAATCTAGATATTGATGAATGACTGTAGTTATCTCTTATGACTGTAATAAATCATAATAATATTTTGCTGCAAGTTATTTTTTATGTTAATAAATGTCAGATTGCTTGATTTATGTGATTGCGAATTTGTTACAATTGTGCACCTCATATTATACTTGAATGAGAAAGATAAAATAAAAGAAAAGAAAACCTCAGTGAACAAAAATGGTTAACTATCAAGATCAACTTTCAATTTTTTTTTGGACATCAAACATTCCACTTCTCCTTGGCATCAACCTTGTTCAAAAAAAATCATAAAAAATAAATGAAAAGAAAAGAAAAATGAAAAAGAAGAAAAAGAAGTGAAAGAAAAAAAAGCATGAAAGGGAAAGAAGAAAAAAGAGGGGAAATAAGAAAGAAAAATCTTGAATTCCACCCATCATTAAGAAAGTCGATCCTTATGCAGCTATTGAAAATTTCTCATTTTCACCAAAATTCTCTTCTAACACCCATTTTCACCAACCTTCTAAAATCTTTGTGAGCTAAAAAATAGTTGACCAAAAAACCTGCAAGAGGCTGGTCAATAACAAGCATAATATAGTGTGCACAGTTGTAACGAATGAGTGATCATATAAAATGAGCATGGTTGATATGATATTAGCACATGAAATATCAGACATGTACTTTTATGAATCAGCAGCCAAAGTGATAACACAAACATCAAAAAATCAGTAACACAAACATCAAATAGTCAATCGCATGAATATCAAGACAGCGAGCAGTGAGTAACGAGCACATCACAGTAGCATGGATATCAGATAGTCAGGTAGACTACAATAGTTAACCATCAGTATGATTTTGCAACCACCCAGCTAGATTGAAAACTCCCAAAATGGAGCAATCTAGGAAAAAGAGGGAAAATAAATAAAAGTGAAAAATGAAAGACCCATCTAGGTTTGAAAACTCTAAAAAGAGCGGCCTAGGCAAAAAAGAAAATATAAAAATAGAATTTGGTTGCAATTTTAAGCTGGGGGCAATCAAGTGGACTTAAAGTGTGGTAGAATCTTACTGGGGAGCAAGTGGAGTGTCTCTTTCACATTGAGTATAATCATGATAGTCCTGCAACAAGCAAGCACTCTTAGACTGCAATCAAGCCAAGAAGCATTTGTTGTGTCATTATTCTGTTCTAATCATGGAAGGTCTCAAATTTTGTTTCCAATAATACTGGTCTCAATGGTAATCTATGATAGACTCAATTCTCAGATTTGAATTTTATGATAGAAGAGGAAACCAATTTTTCAAGATAAGCTCTAAATGGAAGAGACATTAGACTAGTTGCTTATCTTGTAAAACTTACTTTCGAATCTCATGCATACATGCATCACATGAAATTATGTTTGTTAAAATTATTTTGATAAGTTTTTGAGTATTTCAGTCATACATGCATCAGCTCAGTTGTGTTTTAAAAAAATATTTTCCGTCTGACGTCTGAAGCAGCTATACGGCTCTCTTCCCATATTTTCCGCCTGACGCCCGAAGCGGTTATACGGCTCATTTCTTATATTTTCCGCTGACACCGGTGGTGGTGATAAGGCGTGTTCCTTTTCTTGAACCCCTTAATTTTTATTGAACATCAAGATAGACGGTGACAAGCTAAAAGTAGAACCCTTGATTTTTGTTGAACATCAAAGTAGGCGGCGACAAGCCAAAAGTAGAACCCCTTGATTTTTGTTGAACATCAAGGTAGACAGTGACAAGCCAAAAGCAGAACCCCTTGATTTTTATTGTACATCAAGGTAGATGGCGACAAGCCAAAAGTAAAACCCCTTGATTTTATGAACATCAAGGTTGATGGTTTGAATTTCTCCTCTTGATTTTAAACATCAAGGCTGACGGCACGAGACTTCCTTTCTAATTTGAATCCTCTTGATTTTATGAACATCAAGGCTGATGGAACAAAAATCAGAATCGTTTATTTATTTTCAAACATCTTTCTTTGTTATTTGTATTCTTGCTTTTTCATGAATTAGTAAAATGTTTGCATGTGCTTTTCCATAAATCCCATTACATTATTTTAAATTTCAATTTTTAAAAAAGCAGGGGGGCAAATTGTGGACACCATGGGTTGGCTCGGCCCAAAATAAGAGCCCAATGATGAAAGTTCAACAAAAATGAGCCCAAACAGTGTAAAGTCTAAGATTCTGGCCTACCTGACAAGCCCACGGCCCACTTAGCCCATTGAAGTCCTCCAATGGGCTTCATCTCATCACTGAGGTGATCGCCTCATTACTAAGGTGGCACCTCAGTGCACTGAGGCGGTGGCCTCATTGCTGAGGTGAGTCATCTTATCACTGAGGCGGTGCATTGTTGATGTCTGCCCAAAAAAAAAATTAAAAATTTTAAAAACCACATTTCAGATGAGCGTAGTTTAAAACCATATTCCTTTAGAATATGGGGGAGGGGGAGAGATAATGGAGAAGTGTAGGAAGAGAGAGGGAGGAGGAGGAAGAATAAAAAGAAAAGAAAAAAACAGAAGAAAGGGGGGGACATTTGGCTTTGGCTAAGAAAAGTCACGCAGAAAAAGAAAAAGGGAGGAGAAACTAGAAAAAAATCACGTAGAAAAAAAGGCAGAAGAGACAGAGGCAGAGAAAAAAATTGAACATAAGGCTTTTGGAGCTAGAAGCTTGACAGAGTGGCTTAGGAATTCAACCTTACACTGTGGGTGGCTCATTGTTCATTATCTTGCACGGTTTAGAAATACTTCTGAGGGAAAAATCATTTTCCCAATAACTATCAAACTCATATTATCTTTTCTTTATTTTTATATTCTATCTGATGGTTTTTATTTGTTTTTCTTAAACCATAATTTTCATTTTATAGTTTTGTTATTTGGTTCTCCTTTGATCTATAGTTCTGTTGTTTAGAATTCCTTTATAATTTAGATTTTGAATGTTGGTGTGTTCACAACAGCTTATTCTTTTTATAGATTTGATCATGCCTATAATTTAATAAAAATGTGTTTGTTACTGTGTGATTTCAGATTATGGTCTTAATATGCTTAATCGGTTTAGTTTATCATTTTAAGTCTGATTTATAGTTTTCTCCTTAGAAAAGCACCATTTTGGTTTGATTTTGATTTTGGCTGTCTAATTTTTTCCTGCCCTAGTGAGTAGAGGCCCCACTTTATCAAGAGGCGCCACCCCTGTATGAATAGGCGATGGCCTTGGCACCTCACCATCGTTGGGGCACTGCCCGAGTGAGTCGAATTTGGCTCTTTTAAATTTCTGGTTGTTATTTACATTATCTTTTTATTTTAGTTATGTTTCTTTTAATTGTAGTTATGTTTAAACATATTGTAGGCGGCGGGGTTTAGCGCGCGTTCAAGCATCCGGTGACTATAGTCTATAGTACTGTGCGGATTTAATCCGGGTGGTGACTCCCATCTCTGATCCAGACCTGAAAGGTTTGTGGTTGTATTCTTAGCAGGCCCTGAGCCCGCACAGTGCCGTGATCTCCGGACACTTGGGCGCGTGCTGAATCCTGTGTGCCTACAACATGTTTAAACATAACTACAATTAAAAGAAACATAAATAAAATAAAGACAATGTAAATAACAACCAGAAATTTAAAAAAGCCAAATTCGACTCACTGGGGCGGTGCCCCAAAGATGGCGAGGTGCCAAAGCCATCGCCTATTCATGCAGGGGCAGTGCCTCTTGATGAAGCGGCACCTCTGCTCACTCGGGCAGGAAAAAAGTAGACAGCTAAAATCAAAATCAAACCAAAACGGTGCTAATCTAAGGAGAAAACTACAAATCAGACTTAAAATAATAAACTAAACTGATTAAGCATATTAAGACCATAATCTGAAGTTAGATAGTAACAAACACGTTTTTATAAAATTATAGGCACGATCAAATCCATAAAAAGAATAAGCTGTTGTGAACACGCCAACATTCAAAATCTAAATTATAAAGGAATTCTAAACAACAAAACTATAAATCAAAGAAGAACCAAATAACAAAACTATAAAATGAAAATTATGGTTTGAGAAAAATAAACAAAAACCATCAGATAAAATATAAAAATAAAGAAAAGATAAGATGAGTTTGATAGTTACTGGAAAAATGATTTTGCCCTCGTAAGTGTTTCTGAACCGTGCAAGATAATGAACAATGAGCCACCTACAGTGAAAGGTTGAATTCCCAAGCCACTCTGTCAAGCTTCTAGCCCCAAAAGCCTTCTGTTCAATTTTTTTTCTCTGCCTCTGTCTCTTCTGCCTTTTTTTTCTACGTGATTTTTTTCTGGTATCTCCTCCCTTTTTCTTTTTCTGCGTGTCTTTTCTTAGCCAGAGCCAAAAGTCACCCCCCTTTCTTCTACTTTTTTTTTTCTTTTTATTCTTCCTCCTCCTCCCTCTCTCTTCCCACACTTCTCCATTATCTCTCCCCCTCCCCCACGTTCCAGAGGAATGTGGTTTCAAACCACGCTCGTCTGAAATGTGGTTTTTAAAATTTTTAATTTTTTTTTGGCAGACATCAGCAACGCACCGCCTTAGTGATGAGATGACCTGCCTCATTGATGAGGCGCCGCCTCAGCAATGAGGTCGCCGCCTCAGTGCACTGAGACACCGCCTTAGTAATGAGGCGATCACCTCAGTGATGAGACGAAGCCCATCGGAGGACTTCAATGGGCTAAGTGGGCCGTGGGCATGTCATGTGGGCCAGAATCTTAGGCTTTACACTGTTTAGGCTCATTTTTATTGAACTTTCATCATTGGGATCTTGTTTTAGGCTGGGCCAACCCAAAGTGTCCACAGTTTGCCCCCTGATTTTTCAAAAATCGAAATGCAAAATAATATAATGAGATTTATGGAAAAGCATATGCAAGCATTTTACTAATTCATGAAAAAGCAAGAATACAAATAATGAAGAAAGATGTTTGAAAACAAATAAACGATTCTGATTTTTGTTCCATCAGCCTTGATGTTCATAAAATTAAGAGGATTCAAATCAGAAAGGAAGTCTCATACCATCAGCCTTGATGTTCAAAATTAAGAGGAGAAATTCAAACCGTCAACCTTGATGTTCATAAAATCAAGGGGTTTTACTTTTGGCTTGTCTCCGTCTACCTTGATGTTCAACAAAAATCAAGGGGTTCTTCTTTTAGCTTGTCACTGTCTACTTTGATGTTCAATAAAAATCAAGGGGTTCTACTTTTGGCTTGTCGCCGCCTACCTTAATGTTCAATAAAAATCAAGGGTTCTGCTTTTAGCTTGTCGCCGTCTATCTTGATGTTCAATAAAAATCAAGGGGTTCGAGAAAAGGAACACGCCTTATCACCACCACCGGTGTCAAGCGGAAGATATAAAAAATGAGCCGTATAATCGCTTCGGGCGTCAGGCGAAAAATATAGGAAGAGAGCCGTATAGCCGCTTCGGACATCAGACGAAAAATATTTTTTTTAAAACACAACTAGGCTAATGCATGTATGACTGAAATACTCAAAAACTTATGAAAATAATTTTAACAAACACAACTTCATGTGATGCATGTATGCATGAGATTCGAAAGTAAGTTTTACAAGACAAGCGACTAGTCCAATGTCTCTTCCATTTAGAGCTTATCTTGAAAAATTAGTTTTCTCTTCTATCATAAAATTCAAATCTGAGAATTGAGTCTATCACAGACTACCATTGAGACCAGTATTATTGGAAATAAAATCCGAGACCTTCCATAATTAGAACAGAATAATGACACAATAAATGCTTCTTGGCTTGATTGCGGTCTAAGAGTGCTTGCTTATTGTAGGACTATCATGATTATACTCAATGTGAAAGAGACACTTCACTTGCCCCCCAGTAAGATTCTACCACACTTTAAGTCCACTTGATTGCCCCAAGCTTAAAATTGCAACCAATTTCTATTTTTATATTCCCTTTTTTTGCCTAGGCCGCTCTTTTTAGAGTTTTCAAATCTAGTTGGGTCTTTCATTTTTCACTTTTATTTATTTTCCCTCTTTTGCCTAGATTACTCTATTTTGGGAGTTTTCAATCTAGCTGGGTGGTTGCAAAATCATACTGATAGTCAACTATTGTGGTCTACCTGACTATCTGATATCCATACCACTGTGATATGCTCGTTACTCACTGCTCACTGTCTTGATATTCATGCAACTGACTATTTGATGTTTGTGTTGCTGATTTCCTGATATTTGTGTTATCACTTTGGCTACTGATTTATAAAAGTTCATGTCTGACACTTCATATGCTAATATCATATCAACTATACTCATTTTATATGATCACTCATTCGTTACAACTGTGCACACTATATTATACTTGTTATTGACTAGCCTCTTGTAGGTTTTCTAGTCAACTATTTTTCAGCTTACAAAAATTTTAGAAGATTGGTGAAAATGGGTGTTAGAAGAGAATTTTGGTGAATATGAGAAATTTTCAATGGCTGCATAAGGATCGACTTTCTTAATGATGGGTGGCATTCAAGATTTTTCTTTCTTATTTCCCCTCCTTTTTCTTCTTTCCCTTTTATCCTTTTTTTTTCACTTCTTCTTCTTCCTTTTCATTTTTCTTTTCTTTTCATTTCTTTTTAATGATTTTTTTTGAACAAGGTTAATGCCAAGGAGAAGTGGAATGTTTGATGCCCAAAAAGAACTTGAAAGTTGATCTTGACAGTTAACCATTTTTATTCACTCGGGTTTTCTTTTCTTTTGTTTTGTCTCTCTCATTCAAGTATAATATGAGGTTCACAATTGTAATAAATTCGCAATCACATAAATCAAGCAATCTGACATTTATTAACACAAAAATTAACTTGCAGCAAAATATTATTCTGATTTACTACAGTCATAGGTGATAACTACAGTCATTCATCAATATCTAGATTCATATCACCCTCAAATTACACACCAAAAGCGGTACAACTCCCCAAATTTCCTAATGCCCATGTTCTTCAGCTTGTCAGTGATAGGTGGAATGCAGGCTTCTGCAGCTATAAGCAGTTGATCCGATTCCGTAGATTTATGCTTCATCTGAGTCAACTTCCCTCTCCATCTATTCAGGAAGCTTGAGAATGATTCATTAGACTCATGCTTTGTATTTAGCAATTCTTTGAGGGAGACTTCAAACTGGGAATTCAGCCCCTATTGTTTGATGAAGGATGAGCAAATCTCATTCCAGCTTTGTCAAATATATGCATCCAAGGTATAGTACCACTTAACAGCAGTTACTATTAAGGACAACGGAAATTGCTTAATGATTTGCGCCTTAGTTAGTCCGGTGGGCTTTATAAAGGTGACATATTATTTCAAGTGCAAATGAGGATCTTCAACACCCAAATACTTCTTCATGTCAGGAAACTTAAACTTCTTTAGCAGTGGATCTTCATCATCCATGTCCAAGTCACTATAGTCCATTGCAGCGTCCAATCCCTTATCTTTCATCAGGAGTTGCATTTGAGATCTCATCTTAGCCATTTCCTTATTCCATTCCGATTGTTCAAAATTGCTGGCAGGTGGTTGAAATTCTTGCTTAGGCAAATTAGCAAGCACAGTTTCTATATCATCCTCTCTTTCCCTGGGCCTCTTTCCAAACATCTCATCAAACACCTCTTTGCACATTTGCCGCACATTATCCCTGAGTTCCTTCAGAATTTCTTGCCTGAGGGATTGTAGATCAAAATTGGAGGGTCTTAATATTCTATTTCTCTATGATATGATCTTAATGACTAAGTTAATTCTTAATATTAGCAGACCAAATCTCCCTTGACTTGCTTTCAACAGAAGAGACTTTCGACTGTAAAAAAAATAAACTTAAAAACAAAAATGACTGATATGTATGCATGAAATGAAACAAACAAATAAATAACAAACATACATAAGTCTCAATAACAACGCCTTCCAACCTTATTTCTTCCACACACGTGTTCAAGATAAGTCTCTTGCCCAAAGATTTTTAGTCTGGGTTTTAATTATCAATAGGGGATAATAAAACCGACGTACATGCATAAGCTCTCGAGATAAAATAAACAAGTAGCATATCTCTTCCATAAAATCAAAGTCCAACAGAACAGGCCATGATAGAAAGACAAAAACCCAAACTAAAATGGTCCATCATTATTGGGCTTGAGCTTAATGAATGAGACTACTATATAGAAACAAAACACATGCATTAGAGGGAAAACCTAAAGATAGTTACTAAGTCATTATATGGGCTAGATCTTGGGTAAAGTCGAAGGCTCCCACAGTTTGTTATATACCTTTTTTTTGTCTCCCCACTTAAGGGTCCAAATGACGTACTTATTCGTACTTCACTGCGAGTGACAATAGCTATATACTCTACCACCAGGTTTGAATGAAACGCAGGCAGTAAAGCAACAACTATTGTCAGTTTGATAGTGACCGTGTACACAGTATGTGAAAATGGTATAGTGAATGCAAAATACAGAAGGAACAACTAGATAATTAAAAATAATAAAACATAAAATACTGAAATCAGTTTCTCTATCCCTAGTGGAGTCGCCACTGTAGGCGGTAGGGTTCAGCGTGCACCCAAGTGTCCGGCGACCACGGTACTGTGCGGGCTCAGGGCCTGCTAGGAATACAACCACAAGCCTTTTGGGCCTGGATCGTAGATGAGAGTCACCACCCGGGTTAAATCCGGGACACTTTTACAATAACTGGATTCTACGGAGGAAGCCTAGCAGCCGTCCTCAGAGATTGAGTTCAGAAACTGGGTATGGGCTTTCAGAATGCCCACCCGATCTTGCGATCGGCCTTAGTTTGTGTTTTATATTTTATTATTTTCAATTACTTAATTATTCCTTTATTTACATGCAAATGGCTGTTTTAATCCAAATAATTTCAAATTTTATAATTAGGTTCAGGTTTCTTAATTAGTCCATTTTACATGCAATTTGGCCTGATTTGTCACAATTATCACATATAAAAATAACAATTATCAGTTTCCGAACCCAATCTTTGAGGACGGCTGCTGGGCTTTCTCTGTGGAATCCAGTTACTGTAAAAGTGTCCCGAATTTAACCCGGGTGGCGACTCCCATCTCTGATCCAAGTCCAAAAGGTTTGTGACTGTATTCCTAGAGGGCCCTGAGCCCGCACAGTGCCGTGGTCGCCGGACACTTGGACGCGCGCTGAACCCCGCCGCCTACAATAATATTTTAATATAAAAAAATAAACACAAAATTATTATTATTAACGCTATTAGTAATGAACTCATATATAGTTGAAGACAATTTTTAAAATTATTATTATTATTATTTCTTAATTTGTAATTTTTAATAATAAATAGTCATAGCAAATCTTATTTGGGAATTACAATAAAAAATTCATACCAAATACTTTTATAAAATTATAACAAAATAATATTTGTGTAGGCGGCGGGGTTCAGCGCGCGCCCAAGTGTCCGGCGACTACGGCACTGTGCGTCTGTGCGGGCTCAGGGCCCACTAGAAAATACAAACACAAGCCTTTTGGGCTTGGATCGGAGATGGGAGTCGCCACCCGAATGATACCCGGGACACTTTTACAGCAACTGGATTCCACAGAAGATACCCAGCAACCGTCCTCAGAGATTGGTTTCAGAAACTGGGTATGGACTTTTGTACGGCCCACCCGACCTTGCGATCGGCCTCCGTTTGTATTTTATATTTTACTATTTTTAACTACTTAATTATCCCTCTAATTACATGCGAATGGCTGTTTAACCCAAATAATTTCCAAATTTTACAATTTAGTCCGATTTTGATTTATTAGTCCATTTTCATGCAATTTAATTGGCTAAAGCATTCATACATCCACAATTAAAATAAATAACATAAAAATAAACCATACAAAGAAAATGAGGGAGGAGAAATTATTACAACCCTTATACATAATAAATAGAACGAAATAAAATACAACAAAATAAAGAAATAGGGGGGAGGAGAAATGATTACAACCCTTTAAACATTACAGTGATAATAATAATTGAATTAAATAAGCAGAGTAGAAATTAAAATAACATTAAGCCAAACAAACGAAAA
>CATIWO010000682.1:0-10928 GCA_949673435.1 Macaranga tanarius | reverse complement strand
ATAAAAAATAGAAAAGGAAATAAAAGAGGGGAGAAGAAAAAAAAATAAAAATAAAATAAAGAGGGAAAGAAAAAAGAAGGAGAAAATATAAAAATATAAAAAAGGAAAAGAAGAAAAGAAAACGAGATAGGAAAAATAAGGCTAAAATAAAAATAAAAAAAGGAAAGAAAAAAAGAGAGAAAAGGAACAAAAAGAGAAAATAAAAATAAATAAAAAGAAAATAAAATAAAAAAGACACATGCAAAGGAGAAGGGACAAATCTTAAAAAGAGAAAAAAAAAAGGACACACATGAAAAAGAAAATAGCATATTGTAATTAAAAAATAAAGCATTTTTATTTATAAAATATAAAAAAATATGTATGATAATTTTCTTATAAATAAATAAAAGGGTTAAATGTGGGTACTCATACCCAAATTTGTCTAACCCATTTAAATAAGGGTTAAATTTTTATTACCCATTTATATTTTATACTGACCCATTTATTACCCATACCCATTCAATATAGATGGGTATGGGTGGGTAAATGGGTAATGACCCATTTTGCCACCTCTATTTCCAACCAAGCAAGGCCTAAGGGCATAATTGCACCTTTGCCATTCAGAAATCCCACTCTTTAATATAAAAGAGATGCACTCAAAAAGACCTGAGCTTCCATACAGAAAGTAATAGATTTGATACGTAAGATGATGAAAATAAGACTTCACCAGCAAAATGAGCCAGAACCTTAAAGTCAGTCCGGCAATACATTTCTTCTAGTTCAAGAGAACTCTATGACTCCCAAGTAACAGACCCTTTAGTATTAAGCTCAAGAGAATTCTACTACCCCCAAAGTAATAGATCTTTTAATATGAAACATATATACACTTCTGAACACATCACCAATGCCTTCTAAAAAACTCCAATGTTAGGTTGTCTAGAGAAAATTAAGCCTGCAAAAAAGTAGAACTAAAAGGAGAACCTGGCCACTTCTTCATCTTCATCCTCATCTATAACATCTTCATCTTCATCTTCAGTAAATCTCTCCAAATCATCTTCCTCTTTTTCCTCTTCCTCATCCATCATCGCATCTCTCCTAGCTTCTTTGTCCTTCAAACCAGTGCTCAAGACCACAGTTTCTCCCCTGGATTTCTCCATATCTTTCCTCATCTTTTCCATGCTCTCTTTCCGGCGTTCTTCCTCCAGACGTTGTTTCTCTTCTCGTCTCTTATCAAGTTCAGCCCTAAGTCATTAAGATTCACATGTTAGACATGCTTAAGGCAATAGTAAGGTTATGGTGACTGCCCTGAAAATAATAGCATTTACAAATTGAGACAGTACTTGTAAGTTTCCATGTATTCCTCAGCACTCGCCTCAATAGCCTTAAAAAAGGCCTCCATTCCAGCTCCAGAAACAGCAGAGACACCAACAGATTTTAAAGTTTTATAGAACTCATCAAGCACAAGGGAAAGACTTTGAGTTAAAGTAGATGAATATGAGTGATCTGAACTGACAGCAGCTTGAAAAGCCTCAAAATCTTCCATCCACTGCACAGATCACAGTTCTTAGTACAACAATGCATTTGATCAAAGCACCAAAAACATGATTTAAAACAATGTAGACAGGTGCAAGAGAAAAACTGGAAAAAAAAACTAGTAAAGAAAATTTTTGAATGACCAAGTAATATTGATGAAGACAACAAAAGTTTCTAGCCTGCAATCACAAATAAAGATAACTCTTAAAGAATGCATACTTGAAGAAAGGTTAAACCAGTTTAAGCTGATGTAATCACTACACCCTATACATTTAAAAGAACATTTAAATTGAAGTAAAAAAATATGATAACTAAATTTAACATAGCAGGTAACACCTGAAAAGTACAACAATATACCTCCAAAGCAAACTGGTGTTGAGCCACGTCTGTCTTGTTGAATACCAACACAAGAGGCAACCGTGTCTTATAGAGTATGCTACAAGCATAAAGCATATTGCTCATGAAAGTAGTTGGGCTAGATGAACGGGGTGTATCAACTACATAAGCAATTACGGTTGGAAATGTTGAAGCAAAAGCTTCAGTAATGATAGCTCCAGAAGCAGACCAAGTGAATATCTCAATTTGACCAGGAGTATCCACCAAAACATAATCAAGTTGATCTGCTCGCTTCTCAATGACTGAAATTACCTGAATTTGAGATTCACAATGAGGATGCATTTGAAAACACATATAAAAAAGAAAAATAGGGAATAACAATGAAAATAGCAGATGCAGAAAATTCTCTCTAACAAAATGAAATTGATTTAGTATTACGCTATAAGTATACTTGAAGATTATGCACCAAACCATACAGTTAGCAACCCAACATGACCACGAGACTTCAATGGAGTACTTATCACAAAGAAAGCACAGTAATGAAGTTGTAACATAAACAATGATGGAAGTAAACACAAATGCACTTGTCAAAAAAAAAAAAACCTTTAATACAGAAATATATAATGAGCAAGTTTCACCTCATCAAACTTTGTAGCAAACAAATTTAAAGATGTCAGAATTCCACCATTAGGACCCAGATTAAACTGTTTCATGACTTCCTTATACCGTACAGTATCCCTTATGTCAATGTTTGCACCAAATGGAAGAGTCATCACAGCAGGATCAAGGTTGAGTACATAACCACGAATATTTGTAGCTTGCGTGTGGGAAACCAACCTATGAAGAAAAGTTGTTTTCCCACTTCCTGCATTTATGAAATTGTAATGATTGTTAATCTTGCAAGGAAGACAAGCAACAGTGTATTTAATTCAAAACAATAACATGGTCTTGAAAGGTTCAAAAACACATTTTTTCTAAAACAAAAAAATAGCGATTGCCTCTACCTGCCATTCCTACAACAATGATGACAACTGGTTTTCTTTTGAAGGTCGTTACAGAAGACCCAGCTTGTCCAGATGGTGATTGCTCGATATTTAGTTTGTCCATTGATACAGAAAGCTCCTCTTTTTCTTCAACAGCACCCTTAATATTACAATTATAAGATAAGAAATCAATCATTCAAGAAATTCAATAAACAACATTTAGCTCACTTGCAAAGTAATATTAACCAATAAACAACATTAAACTCACTTGTCCAAAGTAATACTAATCAAAAAACAACATTGAGCTCACTTGTCAAAATGCAATACTAAATGATATTAATAAACCACAAGATACTCAAAGCAGACTGGGAAAGAAATTAAAGTGGGAGCATACCTTGGAATCCAACTGCATGGCTGAACCTTCATCCGCAGACTTGATGTTTAATTTGTCAAAATCAGAATCAATATCCATTTTCAATGGGATCCCAGAAATTGTCAACGAAGTCAACTTTAGAGCTGCAGAAAAATATAAAATTGTCAACAAGACCAGCTAGAAAAAGAGCGTGCGCACACAGAGAAAATGACCAAAAAAAAATAAGAAGATTGTGCTGTTTCCATAGCCGTATGTCTAGGGGTGTAACGAGCCGGGCTGAGCCTTGGCCTCCTCCAAACAAAGGAGCTCAAGCTCGACCTTGGCTCAAACTCTAAATTTTTTGAATCTAAAGCTGGAGCTTGGCTCCTCCAGTTTTAAACAAACTTGAGCTCGGCTCACATTGAGCTCATTTGATAAGAAAAACAAGCTAAGCCTGCTTTTGCAGTAGAATTATATATATACTGAAATTTTTGTAATCAAGACTAAGCAAACAGGGATACAAAACAAACAGTGCTGATTAACCAAAATTCAAAACTTATGAGAAGGCAATCAGGTTCTGGGAGGAGTCCAAGATAGCTCAGCAATCACTACTTCCCCAAATCAATCAAACAGCACCACAATAACAATGGAATTAACTCCTCCAAGCCAGGGACTGGATAAAATTAACTTTGATGCAGCAGTGGATAGGCAGTGTAAAATGAGGGAAATCGGAATAATTACAAAAAATCCAGAGGGACAGATACTGACATACAAAATTAAAAAGATTGCCCTCAATATCCAGCCCCCTAGTCCTGGCAGCAATGGGAATGAGACTCTCATGTGAATTGGGCATTTAGCAACGAAGGGAGAAGGTCATCATCGAAAGGAACAATAAAACATCAGTGAAAACAACTTCAGGAACTATCCTCCCTCGAAATGACATAGAAGCAATCGTAACATACATTAGAATCCTAACTGATAGGTTTAGCTTCTATATATTTCATTTTTGTGAAAAAAAATTGTAATTGGGCATGCCCAAAAAAGCCCTTAGGAGAAGCAACTTTTATGACAATATTCAAGCACAGATTAGATTGCTTGAAAATCTGTAGCAGTACTATTTTGCTTTCAATCAAAATTCTACCTTCTTTCTAAAAAAAAAAAAAAAGGGATCTTCAAGCCTATCCATACCTCACAAAACTTAAAGCCTAGTAGTAGCAAGCAAGCTAAAAAGTACTAACAACAACAAACAGATTGAAACTATTACTAAAAAAAGAAAAATAAATAAATAAATAAAATCATTAATAATCAAAATTTACAAGAGCTAGTTGACTGATGCTCCTTATTTGGGTTGAAGAGATGTGAACAAGCTGCACTCGAAACTTGTTGCCTTGCAACGCAGCTCGGAGAGACGAAGAACAAGCTAATTTTCTTCTAGTGAATGGAGGCCAATGGTTGTTGCTAAGATGAAGGAATGAAGGTGAATCTAATGATTAAAACATAAGAGGTTCAAATGAGGGGAAGCAAACATCACATTTCAATTAAAAAAACAAATGAAGTGAAGAATCGAGGGTTTTTGACGAAAGAGAGGTGCGGCTAAGAAAAAAATATATATGTAAAGTAAATTAAGCAAAAGTAGTTACTTAGGGTTGAATAAAAAAGAAAAGTAATTGTATGGCAGGTTTTGATTGGATTAAATTTATTTATTTATTACTAAAATTATATAAATTAATTTATTTATGTAGTTATTTACTTAATATAAATTTGTATTATATAAAATAAAATTTTGAAATAAGTAAATAAGAAAACAAAAATTACAAGTTTTTAAACTAAAATAAAAAAAATTACCACATTCAGATTAGTAACATTAACAAAAAAAAAAAAAAAAAGATAATCTTTACATTTAAATTTAAAATTCAACAAATAAAAAATAAAATTTTGAATTGAAGTAAAATAAAAAAATAAATTAAGTGGAAATTAAATTAATAAAAAATAAATAAAGTTATGGGCATGCCCAATTACAATTTCTTTTCACAAAAATGAAATACACAGAAGCTAAACCTATCAGTTAGGATTCTAATGTCTGTTATGATTGCTTCTATGTCATTTGGAGGGAGGATAGTTCCTGAGGCTGTTTCCACTGATGTTTTATTGTTCCCCATCGATGATGACCTTCTCCCTTTGTTGCTAAATACCCAATTCACATGAGTGTCTCATTCCCATTGCTGCCAGGACTAGGGGGCTGGATATTGAGGGCAATCTTTTAATTTTGTACGTTAGTATCTGTCCCTCTGGATTTTTTGCAATTATTCCAATTTCCCCCATTTTACACTGTCTATCCACTGCTGCATCAAAGTTAATTTTATCCATTCTCTGGCTTGGAGGAGTCCATCCCATTGTTATTGGGGTGCTGTTTGATTGATTTGGGGAAATAGTGATTGCTGAGCTATCTTGGACTCCTCCCAGAACCTGATTGCCTTCTCATAAGTTTTGAATTTTGGTTAATCAATACTGTTTGTTTTGTATCCCTGTTTGCTTAGTTTTGATTACAAAAATTTCAGTATATATATAATTCTGCTGCAAAAGCAGGCTTAGCTTGTTTTTCTTATCAAATGAGCTCAATGTGAGCCGAGCTCAAGTTTGTTTAAAACTGGAGGAGCCAAGCTCCAGCTTTAGATTCAAATTACACGCCTAGACTTTTTTTTGGTCATTTTCTAAAGTTGAATTCATTGACAATTTTTGGGACCGCATTGAAAATGGATATTGATTCTGATTTTGACAAATTAAACATCAAGTCTACCAATGAAGGTTCAGCCATGCAGTTGGATTCCAAGGTATGCTCCCACTTCTTTAATTTCTTTCCCGGTTCGGAACCGCCGATTCACGGTTCCACTTGAACTGGAACCGGCCTAACCCCGATTCTGCCGGTTCAGTTTTTTTTAAAAAAAATTTTAATAAATTAATTTTAATATAAAAATAATAATTTATAATAAAATAAATTAAATTACAAAAATAAAATAAAATAAATTAAAATAAAGGGGTTGAACTTAATTTTTTGACATAATTTTTTTCATAAGCTGAACCAGAACCGTCCGGTTCGAAACCGAAACAGAACTGGCAGTTCACAGTTCCAGAAGGAGTGGAACCGGCCCTGAACCGGTCCCTAGTTTGGGGCCGGTTCAGCCCCGTTCCGGTTCCGGGCCGAAACCGACCCGTAGCCACCCGTAACATAAGGGATACTGTACGGTATAAGGAAGTCATGAAACAGTTTAATCTGAATCTAATGGTGGAATTTTGACATCTTTAAATTTGTTTGCTACAAAGTTTGATGAGGTGAAACTTGCTCGTTATATATTTCTGTATTAAAGGTTTTTTTTTTTTTGACAGATGCATTTGTGTTTACCATCCTCTCCCTTTCACTTCATATTATTTCCCTTTTCACCAAAACATTTTTTACCTTAAAAACTTTCACTCTAATTGGTTGTTTGTTGCAGTTCCTGGGCCACAAGCATGGCTATTGTGCCCTTTAGTAGCAGAGGTTTCAGGCAGCAGCATTAACACTTAACAGTGAAAAAAATAAAACCCAAATGCACTAAAACAAAATCAACCATTGGAGTTAATATATATCTAAATTAACTTTCCTGTCATGAAGTTCACAAAACGGTAAAGTTTTCGGTTCAAATAATCTTAAACCATCTCCATTACTAAAATGTGCAATGAAAGGACAAAATTGCAAACAAATTCAACACAAGAGGCATGTTTGGGAATATAAAGACACAACAACAAAAGTAAATTGCAGACAAACACAGTTCAAAAGAACCAGAGAAGTGTTGCTACATTCAATTGAAAGCTGAAAAAAGGGGATAAACCGAACTAAGAATTTGAAAAAACTCACCTGAAGGAGGAGGAAGGGCAGTTACAGTTTTTGTTCAGTTGGATTCAGATTTTGCAATTTAAAAGCACATCTTTAAATGGCAGAAGTAAAGGACTTCCTGGGTGTTAAACCAAATATTGAAGGGTAGCTTGAAAGTTCTCAAATTGTTTGGATCTGCAAAGAATAAAAACAATAAAGTATTATAGCTAAATTTTATATAAAATAAATTGAAATCTGTCAAAAGCAAAATTACCCAAATTGAATTTTTTAAAAAAAATAAAGAAAAAGAATTTAAATAAAACAGACAATTTCAGATATTTCAGATACACTGCACATGAAACAGACACTTTCTCTTTAGTTCTCATGGGATTTGAAGAATCTCAGAACCACATAAACTCGAAGCTTTCTGCTAAATACCTAAAGAGAGAGATCACAGCATGTAGCAGAAAAATAACCGAATCCGAACATATGCCAGAAAAACTTATGCTAGTGAAGGATATTATTCTGCAGAGAGAAGAGAATAACACAAGGAATACAAGAAACAGTCATAACACAAGCTATTAACAAGCCATTTTTCACAACAACAAAATGCTGAAATGTTAAACTCAAAATAATCTCAGGAAAAAGTGCACAGGCTACATAAATGACATGCTGACAAGTGAAACTTCTGTACAAGTATTGGAATAATTGGTAAAAATCATAAATCCACCATGTTCAACATCAGAGAATTGATTTTAAGTTACAAATATGATACTGTGGCTAGTGTTCAGTAAGTGCTGATCCAAATATTTATGAACACCTATAAATTCAGGAGGCAAACATGCAAAATAATCCTAAACAATATTTTATGTACGAGTTCATTGTTGTGATAAGAACCAACACCAATTACATAAGGAAATTGTGGCTTTACAAAATCCCAGAATTAAAATTATAAAACTAACTAGTATCCATGTGATAATTTTTATATCATGACCCCATCCTACATTCTGTATGATGATTTTGTTCTTTCAAATGTTTTAAATGCCACAACGGTGACATTCAATACAAACGGGACTACCAAAGTGACCTACATGATTGACTTAAGAAGAAACACAAACATTACTCAACAAAAGATACGAGAATGAGAAACATTCCAATAAATGTAGTAAACAAGAACACCAACCACCTCATATTACATAAAGTCATATGGTCCCTACAAAATTGCCCCACAAATTATGCTGTTTATATATGATGTTAACAGCAAGGTTTCATGTAAGTTCTCACCAGACACTACCTCTCATTCAAGAACTACTCAACATTTAATTCTTCAAAAAATTAAATAGATAAAGCAGCTTATATCAACAAGAAACCCAATTGTTGTTTTTAAGCCATATATAATTTTTCTTCCTTTGACAAAATTAATTTAAATGTCCTATTTAAAGAATTGAATTTAGAAGCAATTCAACACTTGCATATTCATAATCTGCTTAATCTACATAATACCAACTCAATAATAAATTTACAAAAAAAGAAAAAAAGAAAAAAAAGAAATGATTTGAAACCCATATATTTTCTGCAGGCTTACTATCAAAACACTTAAAATTTACGACACAAACACCATTTGAAGTAGAATAGTTATCCATTTAATATAAAAGAAAAATTATCATTAAAACGGTAAACATATATATATGTCTACTATGATTACAATGAAAAAGACCCAATAATAAAAATAATAATTTAAAGAAGAAAAGAAAAGAAAAGAAAGAAGCTAACTTTGATTATTTTAGTTATTTTGTTAGATGATGTAACTATCAAACAGTGAAAAAAAAAACTGTAGAATCAATAGAAACAACAGTTGTAACAAACAAATACCCTTTTTATACCGTAAAACTCAGAAACAAAGCTTTTTCCCTTTTAAAAGCAAACACCAATCATACTAATAAATAACAAAACACAATACAAATCAATCATAATAAAATCTCATGCAATAAAAAATAAAAAGCAATTAGAACCAAAATTACGCAGTAACAAACAACAATAATAATGAAAAAACAAAAACCAGAAATCAAAACAAATGAAACAAATACGTACAGTTTGTATCTATATGTATAAAATTACGCAGTAACAAACAACAATAATAATGAAAAAACAAAAACCAGAAATCAAAACAAATGAAACAAATACTTACAGTATGTATCTATATGTATAGAAATAGAACTGATCTTCTTCTTCTTCTTCCTTCTTCTTATAAAGCAATGATAGATAGATAGATAGATAGATAGATACAGAAAGGTGTGTTTGGTTATAATCAATTAGAGTACACATTTTATTTCAAAGCTTATTAATCTAATTCAGTAAATGCAATGCCATATTTCATAACAACTCAGCAATTTGCAGCCAGCTCTTTGAAATAACCTAATTAAGAGGGTTCACGACTGTCCTCACTCTCCCCAAAAATAATGTCATGGCCAAACTGAGAGTCAACGAGAATTTCAGAAAAGATAATAGGATTTCAATGAAAGATTTGAATGGTTCTATCACAGCAATTTCAAACATAGAGAAAGTGAACCACTGGTAAAAATCAAATATGGAAGAACTTCATAGCTATGAAATTAGTTAAAATAAACCCAATGTCAATTTCCACCCTCTGTTCACTACCAAACAGAACCAAAGAGCAACATCGAAAGAGCACAAAACCAAAGAGATCAGGTGAAGCACAACATCAAAGAGCAACATTGAAACAAAGAGAAACACAAACTCACAGAATTACAGCAGTAAAGAGCATCAAAGAAGCATTAACAGCAAATGAACTCAACAAAAAATAAGAAGAAAAGGAAAAAGAGTAAGAAGAAGGAGTAACTTACGGAGTGCTTGGGAACTCTGAATAGGTGTGGCCTTGAGGGCGACGGCAGAGAAGATGAGGGCGACGGCGGTGGAGTGGAGGAGAAGACGAGGGTGACGGCTGTGATAGGGTTTGAGAAGGTGGTGGAGGAGAAAATACAGAGATAGGATTTGAATAAATTGTCCAATGGTCACTTAACTTTAACCTTCGATTCAAATTGGTTCTTTAATTTTGATTTTTATCTTTTCAGTTACTTAATTTTTATTTCTGTTTCAAATTGGTACTTTCACTATATTTTAAATCTTTCAAATTTTACACAGAAATTTTTTAATTCTCCAGATATTTAATTTTTCAATTTAATCCAAAATTCAAAAAATTTAAAAATTTATTTTCTCTGAGACTCTAATATCACTCATATACTTCATTAACTACAAATAATATAATTTTTTCTTTTTAATTTTGAAAATTTTTTATTTTTTCTTTTTTTAAACAAAATATTTTTGATGATTCAATTTTTTTCTTTTGATAAAATTTAGAAATAATTTTTTAATTTCTTCTAAAATTAGATCAAAATTAGAGATATATATATACATACATACATTATTTTATTAACAATAATTTTTGATAATTTTTTATTACTTATTGTTAATATTTTGGAATTCATTATATGCAATATTTATATTTCAAACTCTACTTTCATTAAAAAAATTACAATTATTTATACTTTTTATTTCTCAAATATATTTTCCATAATATTTTAGTATTTTTATAGATACATGTATAATTAGTTACAATTTATTCATTATATGTATTTACAATTGGTCATATATTTTTATTCATGTATTGTGAATGTGTAAAGTCTAAATATTTTATTTTATAGTCACAATTGGTCATACATATTCACAATTTATTTATGTATATATATATATATATAATTTCGATCTAATTTTAAGTTATAAAAATTTATGAAGAAAAAAAATTATTTCTAAAAAATTATTTCTAAATTTTATCAAAAGAAAAAAATTGGATCATCAAAAATATTTTGTTTCAAAA
>CATIWO010000646.1:0-12509 GCA_949673435.1 Macaranga tanarius | reverse complement strand
ATATATATATATAGGAATCCATTGCTGGTCCATGGGAGCTATGCACAGATAGATTGAACTACTCTCGTTATGGTGCTGGAAGTATGCTTCCTTACCATATAAAACTTACCTTGCAAGGATATCGAGCCCTTATATACAGGTACCAATCAAATTTCCTTTAAATTAGTTAAATGATATGTTAGGACATAAATTAAGTTGACAATGATTTTGATGAATAATCAATTCACAAAGAAAATTGTACTGAAAAAGATTTTTCTTTTTTTGGGTGCAGTGGAGACCATGATATGTGTGTACCATTTACTGGGACTCAAAAATGGGTTAGATCACTTGGTTATAAGATAGTAGACCAGTGGAGACCATGGCTTTCTAATGATCAAGTTGCTGGGTAAATTCTGGTGACTTTAGTACTAAATGAAACAAATAGAAGAGTGCATATTTGCATAATAAAAACAAGAATTAATTGCTGCTGACTCTTTTATACTAGAATGCACACAATTTTCAACTCATATGTGTTTTCACAATTAGGAAACCTTTTTCTATTGAAAATTTTAGGAAAAAAATATTTTGAAAAGTTTTTACAAATTAAAAAAAGTTAAAAATATGTTTTCAATTTGAAAAATGCATTTTTTTTTTCTAAATTTTTCCTAAATAAGTAAGAAAATACATTTAAAAAGCATTTTATATTTTTCTTAACTAATCAAAATAATTTATAATTATACTATTGACTGATAGTAATGAATAATCTTTTTAATATTTATATATAAAATTTATATTTGTATACATTTGCTCTGCAATTCTGTTTCTTATATTTTTTTTAAAAAAATTATTTTTCCATATCCATTTTTGCATGTCCATTTCCGAGCTGATTAGCTTTTATTGATTGATTTTATCACAGGTACCTGCAAGAGTATGCTAATAACCTCACATTTCTCACAGTAAAGGTTTGCATATATGATTATATGATGATTATTTGCTTTAGTGGTTATAATTAAAGAATCAAATTTTAACTTGATTCATTGCTTGTGCTTCAGGGTGCAGGACATACAGTCCCAGAGTACAAGCCACGAGAGGCATTGGACTTTTATAGCCGTTGGTTGGAAGGAAAAGCAATATGATGACATGAACAAATGATTTTTAGATAGTTTCTTTGATTGACTTGCTATTCAGGGAATTGTATTTGATCTATAGACACTTCTGCTGAATCTTTTACTCTAATATTGAAGCTGATTTTATTTTTAGAATTATTTTATCAGTCCATCATCTTATTTATAAACTGACTATATAAAGCATATATAATTAATTTATTTTTTGTCCAAAAGTCTTGCATTGCGGACATTCAAGAAAAGTGATAATCTTTGGGGGAAGTTTTGTGTACATCTAATATTTTAGATAAAAGTGTTAAATTTATGATATATATTTTAAATATTTCATACTTAAACAATAAAAATGTAATAAATATATAAGTATCACAAATTTAATTATTGGATGCACGTAATATGCATATGAAGTAGACACAATTTTTTTTTTTGTTATTTTTTCTAGATTTGAGACTTAACTATTATTTATTGGAGAGTTTACCTATACTCAATTAGATATGTAAAATATATTTATGTATTCTACAATTTATTAGTGAAAATGTAACATTTTATATGATGTCAAAATCCAATCATTAATTAGATGCAAATGCCCTTCAGTAAATGAAAAGTTCGTTTATTTATTAAAAATTATCTAAATATTATAAAAATATAAGTATTGCACTGAATTGGTGGTGAGTAACAAGTACTTTCAAATGTTTGAAAAATATTGTTTACGTTGATGATGAGTAACTCATAGGTGTAAAAACACATTCGTCATCTAGTTCTTGTCATCTTCATATATATAACAACAATTAAAAAAAAAAAAAAAAAACTAAATAATCCAAGTCATGAATCACAATGTTGTTGTTCAAAATTTTACATTAATCATTGCCTCGTGATTTCGTCAACATTAATTTTTAGTACCCCCTTTGTCGAGCGTAATTTTCAATATTTTTGTTTGAACTCGTATTTCTTTTTCCTTCAGTAGTGGGAAACATAATTAATCAACGAAGATAAAGGTGTAAAATATTGTTGGGATGTAACATGATTAGTGCTGAGCATAGGTCTTGGAGAATCCAAACTGTTTTAAAAATTTGAATCGAAAATTTTTAAAATTGAAAATTTTCGTTGACCTTTTAACTTTTTTCGAACCGAATTGTTCTGAAAATTTTTATCGAAACGGGTCTAAAGATTTTAAATTTTCCAAATCGAGATCCGTTCCGAACTACTTCGAATTGTACTGAACCAAAGAATTGAAGCTAGAACCAATAATTAAATAGAATTAGAATTATATATATATATATATTGGAATCTAAAATAATAATAAATATACTAATTTAATATACAATCTAAAATAATAAATCTTATTTCAATTCAAATTATTTTAAATCACAAAAAGATAAATATTAAATTAGTTAATAGTATTTCAAAGTATTATAATATAATGTATATTAAAAAATTTAAATTCATCTTCATTAATAAAATTGTAATATAATATATATTTTTTAATAGTTACATTGTTGTTATTATTATTTTATGATATATATTATTTATATAAATTTTTTAGCAGGAAAATATAATAAATATATGATATATTAGAGTTATTATAAAAATTTTAATAAAATCTCTATGATAAAAAATAATGATAAATAAAACTATCAAAATCATTTAATTTTATAATAAAATTATGAAATAGTTTATAATTTAATAATTTGATTTGAATTATATATTTATTTATTTTTTAATTCGGAGAAAAATCGATTTTTCGAACCAAATTGAACCGAAAATTTTAATTCAGAGAAGAATCGATTTCCAAACCAAATTGAACCAAAAAATATAATCTCCGAACTGAATCAAACCAAAATTTTGGAACAATTCTGAAATTTTAATTTTTAAATTTCCGATATTATGGACCAATTTTTAAACCTAACTGAATAAAAATATAAGTATTGCACTGAATTGGTGGTGAGTAACAAGTACTTTCAAATGTTTGAAAAATATTATTTACGTTGGTGATGAGAAACTCATAGGTGTAAAAACTCATTCGTCATCTACTGCTTGTCATCTTCATATAACAACAATTAAAAAAAAAAATGACTAGAAATAATCCAAGTCAATCACAATGTTGTTGTTCAAAATTTTACATCAATCATTGCCTTGTGATTTTGTCAACATTAATTTTTAAGACCCCCTTTGTCGGGCTTAATTTCCAATGTTTTTGTTTGAACTCGTATTTCTTTTTCCTTCAATTGTGGGAAATATAATTAATCAATGAAGATAAAGGTATAAAATATTGTTGGCATGTGACATTATCAGCCCAAGAAGACCATGAGTTGGGGTGAACATCGGTTGGTTCGGTTCAATTCAATTTAAAAATACTTAAAATTGAATTAAATCAATATTATTTATAAGAAAATCTCACCGAATTGAACCAGTAGTTCAGTTTGGTTCGGTCAATTTTTTCAGTTTTGACTTTTCTTCATTTTTATAATTTTAAATCTATTGAATTTATGTAATTTTGTATTATTCTAATAAGATTTTTGAGATCTATTAATGCTAATTTTTTATATTTATTTATTTTTTAGAAAATAAAATGAACCGATTATTTAAAATAAATTTAAATATTTTTTGTTAGTTTTTTTTGGTATTAAATGATTTGATTAAGAGTTTTAAGTATTTAGAAACTATATTATTAATAAATTTTAAAATATTAGTATTAAACCGATCAAACCAAACTATAAATACCTATAAAATTTTAAAATATATTATAAATTCGGTTTGGTTCGGTTTAATAAAATTTTTTACAATAAAAACTGAATCGAACCGAATTTATTTTGGTTCAATTTAAACCGAACTAATATATTTTATGATAGAAACCTAACCAAACTGATCTGAATCAGTCGGTTCGATTTATTTTTTAGTTTTCAATTTTCAGTTATTTTTGCTCATCCCTAACCATGAGGTCAACATTTCGCACAAAAGACGAAACAGAATCGTTGGGACAAATCCAATTTTTTCTTAGCTCGATTTTTTTTTGGATAAGGTCTATATTTCAGGACTGATACGGGACTCAGTATCATCGGGACGGGAAGCGGACAGTTAGCAGTTAGTTGTTAGAAATTAATATATTTTGAAAACTATTTTTGTGAGTCAACACTAAAGTGGAATCTCACATATTTAGTGTAGGAGAGAAGAATTGAACCCAAAACTTCTCCCTCTCAATAGTAAAAATAGGCGTAAGGTGTTCTTGGCTCGATTGATCCCACGGAAAAATTGTTTATTGATAATGTATATTTTGTTTGCTTCTATGTCCAGCTTATTCCATTGTTTGACCGTAAGAAATAAAAATCAATGAGGGCTCTGTTTCCATTCATTTGTTTCTTCATTGTATCGTTTCTCATTTTTTTTTTTTATCAACTTAACATTTTATTAATTAATCAATTAGGATATAAAAGATTTAAATATTTATGAACTGTGTAATTGATGCAACACCTTATAATATTCTTAAAAAAATAACCTTCTTACCAGTTTTTCATTATTTTTTGGTTAAATTTATAGAAAACTCTTTGCTTTTACATCCAAACATTCAATTACTCACCCATCTTTTATTTTTCTCTGTTTGTGCTAAAACTCTGTAAGTATACAGAATCGATAAGTAGTATTAAAAATATCGTTCCCACTGAGATTTCAATCTATCCACCTATTAATCTACTTCTAATTGTTTAAAGCTCTCAATTGTAATGATCAATTTAATTATAATTAACTAAAACTAAAATAAAAAGATTAATCCTAAATATGAAATCAATTAACCAAATCTAAACAACCATTAGGAAATTAATTCACCTCACACTCATTAGCCAATTCCCTTTCCTAAATTCAATTATTCATGCAAATCCTGAGTGATCTAATGTCTTAATTACTTTTCTCAAGGCTAATTAATTTACTTTGTAATCTTTAATTAAGAACATGCAAACCAATTCTCATTGCAATTGGAAACCCTAATTAATCTAATCACAAAGTTTAATCTCAACTCTTAAGGAGTTTAATTAATTCAATCTATCTCTAGCACTGAACCAATTTTACTTATGTTTATAGTTCCATTAAGACTATCATCTCTCAATGCATAATCTCAATTAAAAATCATGTAAATGTTAGCTAAACACAAACAAGCATTAATCTCAATAAACATAATTTTGCATGAATAAAAGATTTATTGGAAAGGAAAACTTGACTAATTCATGTTCGAATCCTTAATCCCCTAATGAATAAAAATCTAGCCTATCATTATAAAACTAAACTCTAGAAACAAGTAAAAGAAATCCATCACCAATTACAAGAATTAAGAAGAAGAATAAGAAATTCAATCTCTTGACATCTCCAATCTTCAATCTCTAATCTTGATCTTCAATAATGCCCTAAAGGTCCTCCTTTTTCTGTCAAAAGATCCTTTTCTACGTGCCCTCTTATTCCTTTTATATCTCCCCTTCAATTCCCCTTAGATTAGGGTTTAAAGAAGTCAATCTCATCCTGTCTCTTCCGCACACATGGCCATGTTGATTTCATACACGCCCGTATCTTTCATTTACTCAATATTCGGGCACCTACACGGCCATATTCCGAGCTGTGTCTCAAGTGTATAAAATTGGCAGCGCATCACACGGGCGTGTCCCGACCCGTGTTCAGTGTATACAAATCTTCCAGCAGCCTACACAGGCAGATACGCAGCCTACACGGGCAGATACGCAGCCGTGTTGTTGCCTGTGTTCACAATAGCTTCAAAAATTTACTTCATTTGCTCTTAATCTTCGATTAATCCGCATCCAACCTTGATTAACAACCTATAAATACAAAATAAACATAAATACCTTATCTTATCACAAATTAACATAAAATAATATAAATTTACTACCTAAAACATAACAAAATAGACAATAAACATTCCATCAAACACATTCGTCCACACAAGCATCGAGTTCAATTTATGTAAAACTTGATTTGTGAAATTCATGAACAAATTCAAATAAAAATTTGTAAGCCGACTTATAATTTTAATGTATTAATAATTTAATTTTACATATATAATATACGAATTTTTATTCATTTAAATATTTAAAAAATATATTATTAAAAAAATTATATTTTATAATAACTTATTTAGTAAATAATTTATTTTAAATTTTTTAATGGATAATTATACTTTGTATTTTTGGAAATTCCTTTTAGCTCGTTTAGTCTTATTTAAACTCGTGAACAGTTCGTGAACATTAAGCCGTATAGTAAGTTCGGCTCGTTTATAAACGAACTAAGTCAGAGCTAACCAAAACTTAACTCAGCTCGGCTCGTCTCGTATACTTCTACTAAAAATAATGCTAAAAATAGAGGAAAAAAATATGAATAAATTTTAGCTTATTGCTACTAATCATCTCTACTGTTCAGGTCTCGAGTTCAAACTGCAATTCGAGCCAATTAATCAAACAACAATTTTACAATGTGTAAAATAATTGCATATGAGACTTAATTATCTTACTATCAAAGAAATTGAACCTCTTATTTAATGTTAATTAGGCAATTGCAGGCCTGAACTTGTACATCCTGGAACCTTGCTACCACGACCCAACTCCATATCGATCGAGGTGAAACCGAGAAGCCTCTCAAGGTCAGAAAGAGAATGGTTGGCCAGTGCTTGGCCATGGAAGTGGCCAGCTTAAGTCTCGCACAAGGCAGTGTCATGTGCTTTGTAAGCTCTGATGCCTCATCCTTGTTTATTGTATATGCTAAATCTCTGTTAAAAGCTTCTTGTATTTCTTTTTTCCTTAATTTTCTTTTCAATTGAAGTAATGCACTGGAATGTCTAATTGTATTAAATTTATAATTCACAAATTCTTTTGATTAGTTATTTCTGCTTCTTAACACAAAAGATCAGAAGTTCAACTTCTAAAATTTTTAATTCTCTTTAAAAAAATTTAAAGTATAAATGAAATTAATTTAGTGAACGTAGAATAATGAAATTGTTCTAGCTAAAAATTTAAATTGTGCATATAATGCCTCAGTATTTTAATAATTAAGTTATCGGGTAATTTACATTTCAGGCTTAACTCAAGTGGCAAAAATTCTTCCATTTTAATAATACTACATCCTATACCACATGCCAAAAAAAAAAAAAAAGTTACTGGGTAAATTAATTAATAAACAGAGAAGGATTCTACGAGCAGTGCTTCTATTCAGTACAAAATGTTTCCACTGACAGTTGTTAGGACGGTACAATTGCTGTTGCTGCTTGCTAGCTAGCTAATAGTAACAAATTTGGTAATTGGTGGAATTGTGGTCCAATGTTAAGTCTTGCTCTGGAGTTTCTTCTGGTAGATAAGGACATGGTGCATGCTTAGTGATTCCAAAAGAATCTAAGCTGGCATAGGTTTTCACACTCTTAAATTTTGGCACAAAGTGAACACAAGACAAAATTTTCTTTTCCTCATCTCTCATTCATGATTAAGGGTGGATGCCCCATCTCTTAAAATTTTCCATCTCATATGCACATTTATTTTCTATATATAATTATCTTCAATATTCATTATATTGAATCAAATGAACTCCGTTAAGAAAGTGAAATCTTTTTAACATTTATTTGTGTGCGTGTGATATGATATGATAGCCGAGCAAAAACCAAGCATTTCGGCACACACACAATTCTGACAAAATGGAAGCTGCTATCGTTTTCTTTTTGGCTTCTGGTCTCATATAGTATCTATATTTATAACCAAAATGTACTTTGGTCTATAGTGGTTTTATCTTGAATTCTTCCAACCACACAACAACATTAGCTCTAAAAGAATCATGCCATGTTCACTATCAGCCTTATATTTGTTTTCACCTGCTGAATAAAATAAAATGTGTAGATTTTTCAATTTAATTGAAAGGATCAACTTGCCGTGTCAAACTTTGTATACAATTTAGTCCAACATAATAGGATACTTGTCTAAATCAACCACACGTTAGGTTCAATCACAAATTGACAATCTTTATGTTTATGATTTATGTAACACACCATGGTTTTGTTATTAGATGGCGTGGCGTGTGGTGTCTTATGCCGTGTGTGTTAACTTCTGTTATTAAAAAAATGTAATTTTTGTTAAAAATATTCATTGAAACAACAAAATTAATTATGTGTTTTAATTTGTTTATACGTCAATATTAGTAAGAATTATTTTATGAGAATATTTTGATTCCATTGATTACACATCAAGCAGATAATGACACAGAATTATTTTCAACATCCAAAAAAAAAACAACTAAAAATGATAAAAACCCAAAAAGAAAAAAACTAACATTTTATCCATCCAAAGTGCATGCAGTGGGTCATTTTCTTTTTTCAATGGCCTGATCAGCCTGTAGGGGCCGGCATATATTTCAGGCAAAGTGCCCTTTTGTCTCTTCATAGCTAGGCCTAGGTTTGTACGTATAATAGCTCACCACCACCACCACCACCACAGTATATAATATACAGAAAGTATAAAATAAAACACAAGGCTTTTTTTAAAATTATTTTATAGCTGGATTCGAGAATTATGTTTTGGAGTGATATATGGATCAGTGGGGTTTTTGAAGATACCGACTTGATTTCTCTCTGGAATCAACGACTCTAAAATCTTCCTATGCAAATTAATAATGTAGGGATGATTGGAGGAGCCATTTACCAATGTCCAAATAATAATAATAATAATAATAATAATAATAATTAGTTGGAATTCAATGGGATTGCCTTTGTTTCTTTCCCTTTCATGTATTAGTTTTTCTACACTCTGGCTTTATATTATGCCCCACTTCTCTTTTTCTTTTGTTCAATTTTCTTTGACCAAAAAGAAATGAATTTTGTTTCTTTCCTTTTTATATATTAATATTGATGAATAACGACTATAAAGACTTAAACTTGGTGAATAATAGTTATAAAGACTCGAATTCAAAACTTATAATTTTTTAAAATAAAAATATTAATTAAATGATTTTTTTTGTGAACCACTGATATTCAGAGCCCGCTGGACTCTGATTAATCCAGTTCGATCCGGATAGGACCACAAGGACGACAAAGATCTTCCAATTAACTAATTAAATGATATTTGATTGCTTATTAATTATATATCTTTTTATATTTTATAACTAATGAAGGCTTAAATTATTGCAAAATTTTAAATTCTACCGTTAATGATTGTTTGATGATTCTTATACATGACACCCTATGAATAAAAAAAAAAAACTGAATTTTTATCCGTTTCCTTTGGAGGCTTCTTATGCTTATGCGTCCAAACTAAAATTATCACCACTTTCTCTTTCTTTTTTCTCTTTATATATACTCACATAGAAACCCTTTTACGTGCAAAACATATTGATAATTTTATTTAAGAAATTAAAAAAAAAAAAAAAAAAAAAGAGGAAATTGTCAGGAGTAGTACCGTGTTAATAGCCATGGATAAGTACTTGAACTCCTCACTTTTGGGTATAACTACTTTTTGCATGCTTTTGAGCTTAATTGCTTTCGTTGAAGCAGCTCCACAAGGTTCGCTCATTACCTCCTTACCTGGCTTCACTGGCGCTTTCCCATCAAAACAGTACTCAGGGCAAGTTCTTCTTCTTCTTTTTTATTTATTTATGTTTACACTATATTCAGTTCAATTCTAAGGTTGTTGAGCTATATATATGAATTTTGATCTTCAAGTTGTGCTGCTTTTGTAGATATGTGAACTTTGACCAGAAGAATCTATTCTACTACTTCATTGTTTCTGAAAGAAACCCATCAAAAGATCCAGTTGTTTTATGGCTAAATGGTGGACCTGGTTGCTCTAGTTTTGATGGATTCGTTTATGAACATGGTACGTATCTTAATACATGTTATTCAAGTATTTTATCAAGATTGGTTAATGCTTTTTTTTTTCTTTTTCTGTACGTTGTACATTCTTCTCTTTGAAGGATTTCAATTTTAATATCCATTAGCAAAGCAACAATAACCCACGCCTTAGCTGGCTGGCCACCATACTCCCCACCAAACAACACCAAATAATACTTTTAACAAATTTGATGTATAATTTCTTATGGGTTGCTTTAAGTTCAATTTTTTGGCTTATATATCCATAATGTGAGTCATCTTATCTTTCAAAACTATTTTATATGTGATAACTTTCTCTCCACTACTAAATTTTTAGCTCAATAATTGTAAGGAATGTTTGCGTGTATATGTATATATTACCTTACTTAAGTTAATTTAGTATGGTGATTATTAATTGAGGCCAGGCTAATTATTAGTCATCTTAAAGTCTATTGGTTTAGTTAGCATGTTGAGGATATGTGTTGTGCATAAACAACCACAACCACTCCTTTTAAAGATATAGACATTAGTAATGCTTTTCAAATTTCATTATTATTTTTTGCACAAGCACAAGATTTGTGGCTCTTTATGTGATTTGTTTATTTATAGATAATATAATGGACTATATACTAATGGAAAATGGTTGGTGTCGCGCACAGCCACACCAACCATTGTCGAGCAGGGAGGGCAAATACCATTTTGCCCTCCCTTTTTTTTATTATAAATAATTAAATAAATAATTAATTAATTAAAAAATAAAATTATAATTTATGGGTTTGTAAATTATAATATGACGGGTTCAACCAATTCGTTTTTAGGTTTTAGATTTTATCAATTTATTTAATTAAATAATTAAAAAAATATATTTTTAATTATTAAATAATTTTTATATTATACAAAATTAAATAAATAAATATAATATAATATAAGAATTTATAAATTATGACATGACGGGTTCACCCAGTTCTTTTTTAGGTTTTAAATTTTATTAATTTAATTAATTAATTAATTAAAATAACTATTTTTAATTATTATATAATTTTTATATTATATAATTATTAGGGATAAAAAAAATAATTTAAACAAAAAGAATTTTATCCTTTTCTTGTTGAGAGACATCTTTTACATAGATACCATTATCCTATATTAATTGCTTGATTTTGCATGGATGAGACTAAGACCCTACTAATGCTATTATTCTTCCTTATCAACATCAACGATTATGGTCAACATTCAATCCTTACCTATTTTCAGGTGACAAATCACTTTAATTAAATTTTTAATTTATAATTCCTGTGAAAGTGTGACAAATCACTTTTGATTAAATTTTTAATTTATAACATCAGTTAAACAGTAGTTATTAGATGGTAACTTATCTCAAAAACTTTAGAGGTGTAAAGTTAAAAAAAATTGATACTTAAAGTAAATTATATGACCTCCCGACTTATAAAAAAATTAATTCAGCACTTAAATGGGAAGAGATATCTTTCAAGACATTAAAAATTCATATATTTGATTCAAGCCTCCATGATCTTTTCAAATATGAGTGTGATATTTGATAGAGACAAAATCAGTTGTCTATTTTCAGAAAAATTTAAATGAAACCTTACATCCATTATCATTCAAGAAAAATTTCAAAGAACAAAAGTTGTATAGGCCCTAATCCTTTAATCTCATAAATAGAAGGTATAATATATATCTAATTAATTTATATACACAGATCAAATGATATTGACTAAAATAT
This sequence comes from Macaranga tanarius, assembly GCA_949673435.1. NCBI lineage: Eukaryota > Viridiplantae > Streptophyta > Magnoliopsida > Malpighiales > Euphorbiaceae > Macaranga > Macaranga tanarius. The sequence goes on along the minus strand of CATIWO010000646.1, from coordinate 832 downwards.
TTTTAAAAAAATATTTTAATTTAATTTAAAAGGGACTCTCATAATTATATGCTTATCTTGGGTGATCATTAAACTATTAATGGTATACCTAACAATTTATAATGGAAAATTCTACTTTTTCTTCAAATTGTTGATTTTCTTTTCCTGTTTTCATTTTTGTGGATATTGTTTCAAATATTAAAGCTATATATGCATGCACTGTGCAGGACCATTTAACTTTCAAGAAGGGCAGCCGAAAGGAAGCCTACCCACATTGCATCTCAATCCATATAGCTGGTCCAAGGTCTCATATATCTATCTATCTATCTATCTATCTATCTATCTATCTATATAGATTGGATACTTCTAAATTTTACATTGCCTACTCTATGTTCTACTTTGAGCTTATATATATATATATATTTGACATCTCTGTTATGCTTTTTTTCCCTAATTTATTTTGATAATATTAAAATTTTCTAGGTTTCAAATATCATATACTTGGACTCTCCATGTGGGGTTGGCTTATCTTACTCCGCAAACACAAGCAAATATACAAATGATGACTTTCATACTGCAGCTGATACACATACTTTCCTCCTTAAGGTAATCACAAATATTTTTTTTAAAAAAAATCAATATATTTACAAAGGGCATTGTGTTTATATATTCTTTTGTAATAAATTTTAACCATATGTTTTGTTGTTTGAAATGATATATACAGTGGTTTGAATTGTACCCAGAATTTGTTAGCAATCCATTTTATATATCTGGAGAGTCTTATGCTGGAATTTATGTGCCTACACTTGCTTCTGAAGTGGTAAAAGGTATATGTGTGTGTCAGTGTGTGTGT
>CATIWO010000589.1:0-15992 GCA_949673435.1 Macaranga tanarius | reverse complement strand
AAATATTAATCTAGTCCTTAAACTTAATATCACATATTAAATCAAGTCCAAATTAATATTTATTTAATTGCTATTAAGTTTTAATCTTTGAATTTAGATTTTGAAATATGTTAGATCCCCGCATACGTGCAAATTCAATTCAATTAATTTAATTGATTAATTAAACTCTTTAATTAACAATCAAATTAATATTAATCTTCACAAGTGCAACCCTTGTGTGTGTGACTCACTAGGTTCAAGTTTAAATGGCAATGGGAAATAATATTAACACTTAATATCATGGAAACACCTTTCCATACTAAATGTGAAAATCCCAATTAATCATATTTAGTCCCATAAGTAGCGAGTGACCCTTAACATAGATGTCACAACTACCCAAATAAAAATGAATGATATAAGTAGATCCTCAAAAACCACAGAACATAATTACCGTGCACTAAATGTCCCTTCATTACAAGATCCCGATATCGGCTAGAGTCATAGTTTAGTCAAACTCTAATTGCCTCAATCATATGACCTCATCTTAAGTTCAATTCTCGATAAAACATGACTACTACTAGAAACTCTTTTCTAGCACCGAAACTTTTTTCGGGTAAGTCGAGTTTTGTCCTGGCCAGGTTCTTATTCATCAAGAATAACTTAGATAGCATAGGATCTTATCATGGTTCACTCTAAATAATGAATTCCATCTTGGCCGATCACTCATCCCTATATATAACTAACTAGAGCCACCACACGCCATATACCTATACATGGCTAGCATAGGTATGTAAGCTGTAACAAACTCTAACCAACCATATGTGGATGATCATGTCGCCTCAGGTCAAAGGACCATATGCACCATTATATTTAAGATTATGATTGTTGACATAAGTGAATATCCATGCAATCATAAATCTTACATCACATGAGTATCGACGTGTCTATTCTAATATCTCATATCAAGTAGCATGAGACTCACTATCCCCCACTGTCGATATCATATACCGATTAAGGAAAATAGACAGAGGTGATAGTCTAGGGATTAATACTACCTATATGTTAATCCAATGACTATAAACATGTATAGCATATATATCAAATAAATTTGTCACTCATATTATCAACTCTTGATAATAAACTCATTCAACATAATACTAAGGGTAAATATTCAAATAAACTTAACACTTAATTTAAATGAATATTTTATTACCATAGGGATAAATATACAATGTCTACATACAACAATGGCCCTAGGGCACATCTACACTAACAATATATACATATCATATAGGGTTTAATAGATGTATCATCTTTCATCATTATTCATAAAATCGTTCTTTTAAAGAAATACACACAGAGAGAAATAGTGAAAGTGGTTCTAACATACCAGCATCATTTGTGGGTGTTCTATTTGTGTGGACACTAGTAGAGGATGTTGCTAAATATCTATGTCTGTATTCCAATAAAAGAAAATAAAAGGCTCGAGTTAGGGTGTCACTGGAGTGAACCCCCTCTCATCCTTCCAACTAAATTGCCTTAATTTTATCTTAGTAAGATTCTGGACTCAATTTCATTGATTTATTCTGAACTACTTATATCCTATGAGGGTTTTGGGTGTTTTAAGTTTTGTTTTCTGCTACATGACTGTGACCTGAAACCCAACAGAGACAACACACTCCTAATGCATATTTGAGAGCAAATTTGATATTCTTACAAAAGAGAGAAAAAGGCTAGAGAGTGTCTTCTTCCTTCTTCTTCTTTAAGTGTAGAGAATACAAATATAGACAAAGGTTATATACTTTCTAGTAAAAGCCATTGGTGTACAAGAGTTGTACAAGTTCAAGTCCTTGGAGGGGTCCTTGCAAGCACCTTAGGTCAAAGAGGAGAGGCTTGTGGCTAGAGCTTCACCAACCTTGGAGGTCTTCCTTATGCAATCCATGTGTTTCCAGCTAAAGGCTTCACACTTGTGGAGCTTGGAGCTTGTAGATCAACACCAACCAAAGCTTGTCGAGCGTGCTACCAATTAGGGAGTTTTGTAAGTGTTACTAAACCCTTAGTTTCTAGGTCTTGTATTATGAATGCATGACTTGGTTGTTTGTTGATGAAAAATGTTATCCTTGATGCATGTTTAGCTATATATTTGCTATGTGATATAATCTATGGGCATGGATGTGATTTTATGTTTGATGCAAATATTGCATGCAATCAAAACTTTTAAAATTCTGCACTTTTGGTTGTTGCATAATCCATACTTCCTTCATATTTTTCTCCAATCCTTTCACATATAAATATATCATATGTTGTCACAATATGTATTATCATTTTTTAAATTTCCACAAATGTAAAAGTTTATATGTGTACACTTCTATTTGCTTTCTTCTTATTTGTGCATGTTCTCTTTATATCTCATTATACATTTACATGTTTCTATAACTATACATTCGTAGGTTAACCTAGTATCTCTTATTATGCATATATCCTTTTAGTTATTTTTTTAAGTGGTGTTCATTCATACATGCATAGAATATAATACATGTGTCAAATTATTTTTCATGCATATGCATATTAGTTCATCTTTTTAATTTATTTGTCTTTTATTTATTTTGGGTGTATTTTAAGTATACAAATACATTTGCACATATGCATTATGACACATGTCAACTCATGACATGTACATATCATGCATTTTATTTAATTTTATTAGTTGCGTATGGGCATGATAAATTATTGTTTACATGTAATTTAATTGGAGGTATGATAGTGTATAATGCTATAAGATTAGAAAGTTTAGAACTTGTGGAAAATAACTTAATTGGAAGAGAAGTATAGACTTAATTGAAACAATTGAGGACTTGAGGGTCAATAAGTAAGAACTACATATCATTAAAGGGTTAAGTGGACATTTTAGTGATAGCACATCAACATCTACCTAGAATTCTCTATATTACATGTGGAGTCAAATACATGAAATTAAGGTGAGTAAGTAAGGAACCAAGTAAAGTTTGCATCCATTTTTCTTTAAAAATGAATTAGTGAATATAAGATTAAATTAGGAGAGGTTGTGGTAACTAGTATAATATACCCTTGGATTCTCCTTTTACTTTGTCATGTATCTTGTTATATATCTCGTGATGACAGTTTAGGTTATAATTGAAATGTATGTGTGTGATTGATTGTGATACAAAGTTGAGTTGATGTGGATACTTAATACCATTTAAAATGGTTGATGCTTATGCTTGTGAGTGTGATGTGATGTTGATTCTTGGTTATGAATTTGTGATACCTATGGAGCTATATGTGTGATGTTAAATGTTTTATGATGGAATTATTGTGAATTGCCAGTTTATACCGATGTGTGATTTAGTATTCATGTGAGAAATGAGCCAGGTGGATACATGTGTGCATATGTAAGTAATGAGTCGAGCGGAATTGGCATGCCAATATTAACACTGTGAGAGTGACATATAGATTTATTTTACAAATAGTAAGGATGAGCCGGGTGGAAATTATGAGATATAGTGAGAAGATTGCAATAGTTTGTGGCTATAAATATATTGATACACGTATATATATGTGTACTTAAATGTGTGAGCCTAAAGACTGTGATACTTGTGATGTGAAATTATTGTGTTAGTAACTTGAATTATATTGAAGAATATTGGCTGGAAGAAAATAGGGCCTGAGACATTAGCATGTCCCAGGGCATGTGCCAAAACACGACCATGTCCACGGGGCATATTTAATGCAGTACTTTTATCCAAAATGCTACATAAGTGAGTACACAGGCGTGTCCTTGGCCGTGTATAAACGAGGGATTTTAGACAGTAAGATACACAGGTCAAAACATGACCATGTACCAGATCGTGTTTTTTGTGTGGTTTTTGTCTAGTAGATTACACAGGTGGAGACACGCCCATGTAATCCAATAGCTTTTTAATTTTCATGTTTTGTGAGAATGCTTGTGTATATATTAAATGCTACTTATTGAGTTGCAAGCTTATTCCTTTGTAATTATTTTTTTAGGATAGGGCAAAGATTTTGGGTTCATAGTTTGCACTCCATAGACATTGTCAGGTGGGCCAATGACAAGAGCACAGACACGAGCATTTTGATATGACATTATATAATCCTATGTATAATTCTATGGTTGTGTAAACTTGTGTGATATGTTGTGAGGTAACGAATGTAATAAATTATATCTTATATTATGTATGTATATACAAATGTGGTTGTTGGTATGAGGTATGTGTTTTTGGGAGGGAGTGTTACATGCACACACATTCACATTTTTTTTATAGTTCCTTTAGTTTCTTTAATGATCATTTTGTGATTAGCATACTAGTTACATTAGTAATAATTCATAAATGAATCATTAGTGTCTTGCATTATATCTTTATTTTTCTATAAACTTACAGTTTTGTTTCCAAAACATTTTGAAAGGTCATTGTTTCCTTTTAAATGTGAAAAGCCCATCAATTCTTACATTGAGTATTGCGCCTTCCTCATGTTTTATCTCTTTATTTTCCTCTCCTCCAAGTGAGTCATTCATAGTCTTCCATTGTCTATCACTACCTTACATTCTCATTAGCATCCTTTTCTATTCTTCTCTAGTCATTATTTGACAAACAAGCTATTAAAATAAATTTTTCTTACTTAGGAATCTTTCCTAGCATGTCATTCATTGACTTTAAACTATCCATGTGTTCCTTTTAGAGCCTAACTTTTTTTGTGTCTAATTCATTACCAAATTTTTGAAGATTTTCAAAAACAATTTCCAATGAGAGTCCTCATAATTAAACATTGGATGAGCAGATAAAGAAGTAGGGATTCTTATAAAGTCTTCAGAGGGTACTACAGGTATCAATATGCAGTCACAGGTGAAGCGTGAGCAAATTTAGGTGTGTAACTATTTTTCCTTAAAGTATTTAAACCATGTCATTACATTGCATTCATACATTATTTTCCTAGTATATTTCTTCAAAATAAAAAATTTTAAGACCAATTCTCAAATAAGCATTTTTAATTGGGTAGTCGTGATATCTATGTTAGGGGTCACTCACGACTTATAGGAACTAAAGGTGGTTAATTGGGATTTTCACATTTAGAATGGAAAGGTGTTTCCATGATATTAAGTTTTAATATTATTTTCCATTACCATTTAGACTTGAACCTAGTAAGTCACACACATAAAGGTTACACTTATGAAGACTAATATTAATTTAATTGTTAATTAAAGAGTTTAATTAATCAATTAAATTAATTGAATTGGATTTGCGTGTATGCGGGGATCTAGCATGTCCCAAAATCTAAATTCAAAGATTAGGACTTAATAATAATAAAATAAATATTAATTTGGACTTGATTTAATATGTGATATTAAGTTCAAGGACTAGATTAATATTTGCCTCCTAATGGATTTCTATATGGGCCATGAGATGGAGCTAGTAAATTCATAAAGATGAACTTATGCATGGGCTTTATTTAAAGAGTTTGAATTAGCCCACAAGTTATCTTATGGTATAGAGTGGGCCTAGAGAAGCCCATGTACCCACAACCTTAGCCCATATCCATTAAGTGTTATAATATCAAGGCTAAGGTTATCTATGTAACTAAACACCACCCACTCACATGTAAAGCAAGGCCATGCATGTAGCTTGAGTAAGAGACATTCAAGCTATTATCATATTGAATATGATAATAGTTATTGGAGTGTGTAGAGACAAGCTATAGCAATGCATGTAGCTTGAGCATGAGATACTCAAGCTATAGCTATGCATGTGGCTTGAGTATGAGATACTCAAGCTTTTATCATATTTTTTTATTGATAATTAGTGGAGAGTGTAGAGACAACACTCTAACTCCCAAAATCAATTACAATTGCAAATTTCATGTCACTTTCAATTCAATTTCAAGTCAATCAATTTCAATTCAAATGATAAGACCAGGAATGGCTCATCTTCTTCAATCAATTTCAATTTCAAGTCAATTAATTTCAATTCAAATGATGAGACCATGAGTGGCTCATCTTCTTTAATTAAATTAAATTTCAAGTCAATCAATTTCAATTTAAATGATGAGACCGTGAGTGTCTCATCTCCTTCTATCAATATCAATTTTAAGTTCAATTTCAAATTTAAGTTCAAGTGACTCATTTCAAACTTAATTTCATATTCAATTTCAACTTCAATTTCAAGTTTAATTTTAAGCTCAATTTCAAATTTGAGTCTAACTGACTCATTCCAAATACAATCTTAATTTCAAGTTCAAATTCAACTTCAAGTTCAAATGTCAAGTTCAAGTTCAAATTCAAATTCAATCTCAATTAATAATGATCATTATCAATGCAACTTCTATGTGTGTGACTTACTAGGTTCAAGTCCAATTGGCAATGAAAAATAAAATTTAACACTTAATGTTATGGAAATATCTTTCCATTCTAAATGTGAATATCCCAATTAATCATATTTAGTTTCCATATGTCGTGAGTGACTCCTAGCATAGATATTACGACTACCCAATTAGAAATGAATACTTTCTATTGATCCATAAGAACTATAGAACATAATTATCATACACTAAATATCCCTTCATTACAAGATTTCGATATCAACTAGAGTCATGGTTAAGTTAAACTCTAATTGTCTTAATCATATGACCTTATCTTCAATTCAATTCTCGATAAAATACGAATACTACTAGAAATTCCTTTTTAGTACCGAAACTCTTTTCGAGTAAGTCAAGTTTGGCTTGGCCAAGTACTTATTCATCGAGAATGACTTAGATAGCATATGATCTTATCCTGGCTCACTCCAAGTAATGAATTTCATCTTGATCGATCATTCATCTCTACATATAATTGACTAGAGCTACCACACGCTATATACCCATACATGGCTAGCACAGATATATAAGCGGTAATAAACTCAACTATATATGGATGACCGTGTCACCTCAGGTCAAAGAATATGCACCATTATGTCCAAAATTGTAATTGTTGACAAAAGTGAATTTCCATGCAATCACATACCTTACGTCACAGTTCGATCCACCCGTCACCTGAGTATCCACATGTCTATTCTGATATCTCATATCAAGTAGTATGAGAGTCACTACCTCTAACTATTGATATCACATATGTCAAGAAAAATAGAGAGAAGTGATAGTTTACGGATTAATACTACCCTTATATTAATCCAACAATCACAAATATTCATAGCATATGTACTAAATGAGTTTGTTACTTATATTTTCAACTCTTGATAATAAACTCATTTAACATAATATTAAAGGGTAAACATTCAAATAAATAAACATTTAATTTAAATGAACATTATTTTGTTACCATAAGGGATAAAAGTACAATGTTAACATATAACAATGGTACTAGGGTACATCTATACTAACATTAAAAGGGGATTAAAAGAAGAAATAGGTAGAGTTTAAGCTTAGTTTTACCTATTTTCTCTCATTTTCCTTCCTTTTTTCACTCACTAATTTTGAGATAATTTTTGCTACAACCAATTTCTATCTGTAATCACTAGCTCTTTTCTTCCCCTCTTCCCCCCTAAAATGCTTTTAATGGTCTCCTATTTATAACCAAAAGGCTTATGGAAAGCTTTGTAATTAAGTGACATCAAAAAGGGGCTATTTTAAGTAAACTAAAAGACAAAATAATATACATGTTTTATTTTTTTTGTGACACAAGTCCTAAAATATTTTTAAATAGAATATTCTTTTCTTAGTCACCACTACTAGCAACATGTGCCTTTTTTTAATACCAAAAATAGTGACATGGACATGAGTGGGATCCGCTTTGGCTACTAGTTTGACTTAGGATGGCAAAAATTTGACTTTTTTTACACAAACTCCTACAAACATCTTAATGACTGATTTAACACTTTCAGACCTCAATTCAATCGCAAGACCTCGATTTGACCCCCAAAACTTACTATTGACCAAAAGTTGGTTTTTATTTCGGGACTTCCTATGGCTAAGTCAAAGGTCTCGAGACTTAAATCAAGTTAGAAAACACCTAAGGCTAGTCTATAAGAGTCCATTTTTAGGACTCGCCTTATTGACCTAGGAAGCATTATTGGGGGGAGATTTTCCACCAAAAAAGAGTACAAACCTCTCATCTTGCATACCCAAGGTTTGGTAAAGGGTTGAGTTAGATTTAATTTAGCCTTGAAATGGCTCTGTTGGTCTTAAAAGGTAATCAGGTAATGTTTTAGGATTTTGAATGGCTTTGCAATGGTTCAAAAGTTACTTCCTTACTTTGATTCATATCCAGGTAAAATGTTTTCTTTTTTTTTATCATTATGAAGGAAGTGTGGATCATACAACAACCAAAAGTGTAGAATTTTAAATTTTTTATTGCATGCAACACTTGCATCACACATAAACCACATCCATACCCATAGATCATATCATATGGCAAATACACAGCTAAATATGCATCTAGAATAATATAATACATCAACAAACAACCAAGTCATACATTCACAATACAAGACTTAGTAACTAAGGGTTTGGTAACACTTACAAAACTCCAAGTTGGTAGCACGCTTGATAAGCTTTGGTTGATGTTGATCTACAAGCTCCTAGCTTCCCAAATGTAAAGCCTAAACACATAAGTTGCACAAGGATGATCTTCAAGGATAGTGAAGCTCTACCCACAAGCCTCTCTTCTTTAACCCAAGAGCTTGTTAGAGCCGCTTCAAGCTTGAATGTATGGAACAAGAATGCAACCTCCAATGGATGATGGACTTTGAACTTGTACAACTCTTGTACAATAATGGCTTTTTCTTGAAAGCACACAACTCTCGTGTATATATGAATTCTCTATACTTTTATAAGAAGAAGAAAGTTGACATTCTCAATCCTTTTTTCTCTTTTATAAGAATATTAAATTTTGCTCTCAAATGTGCATTAGCATTAGTTGGCTTGGTTGTCTCTACACCCTCCACTAACTATCAATAAAAACAATTTGATAATAATTTGATAATAGCTTGAGTATCTCATACTTAAGCCACATGCATAGCCATAGCTTGAGTGTCTCACACTCAAGCCACATGTATTACTATAGCGTGAGTGTCCCATACTCAAGCTACATGCATTTCTATATATTGAGTGTCCCACACTCAATCTATATGTATGGCTTTGCTTTTCAAGTGAGTGGGTTATGTTTGGTTACATGAATAATCTTAGCCTTGATATCATTAACACTTAATGGTTATGGGCTAAGGTTATGGGCATATGGGCTTTTCTACACTTAGAGAAGGCCCACTCCATACTAAACTAGATAACTTATGGGCTTATTTAAACTCCTTAAATAAAGCCCCATCCTAAGTCCATTTCAAGTCCATCTTAATCAATATATATGGTCCATCTCATGGCCCATCTTTGTCAATATATATGGTCCATCTCTTGGGCCATATTTGAATGCATTTGGAGGCAAATATTAATCTAGTCATTGAACTTAATATCACATATTAAATCAAGTCCAAATTAATATTTATTTAATTACAATTAAGTCCCAATCTTTGAATTTAGATTTCAGGATATGTTAGATCCCCGCATACGTACAAATCCAATTCAATTAATTTAATTACTTAATTAAACTCTTTAATTAATAATCAAATTAATATTAATCTTCTCAAGTGCAACCTTTGTGTGTGTGAAAGTCTAAATAGCAATGGGAAATAATATTAACACTTAATATTATGGAAACACTTTTCTATACTAAATGTGAAAATCCCAATTAATCACATTTAGTTGCCATAAGTCGTGAGTGACCCCTAACATAGATGTCACGACTACCTAAATAGAAATGAATGCTTAATGTAGATCCATAAGAACCACAAAATATAATTACCGTGCACTAAATGTCCCTTCATTACAAAATCCCGATATCGACTAGAGTCACGGTTTAGTTAAACTCTAATTGCCTCAATCATATGACCTCATCTTAAATTCAATTCTCGATAAAATATGACTTCTACTAGAAACTCTTTCTAGCACTGAAACTCTTTTCGGGTAAGTCGAGTTTGACCTGGTCAGGTACTTATTCATTAAGAATAACTTAAATAGCATCGGATCTTATCCCGGTTCACTCCAGGTAATGAATTCCATCTTGGTCGATCACTCATCCCTACATATAACCAACTAGAGCACCACACGCCATATACCCATGTGTGGCTAGCACAAGTATATAAGTGGTAATAAACTCTAACCAACCATATGTGGATGACCGTGTCACCTCAGGTCAAAGAACCATATGCACCATTATGTCCAAGATTGTGATTGTTGACAAAAGTGAATTTCTATGCAATCACAAAACTTACGTCACATGTTTGATCCACCCATCACATGAGTATCCACGTGTCTATTCTGATATCTCATATTAAGTAGCATGAGACTTACTACCTCCCACAATCGGTATCACATACCGATCAAGGAAAATAGACAGAGGTGATAGTCTATGGATCAATACTACCCATATATTAATCCAACGACTATGAACATTTATAGTATATGTACCAAATGAGTTTGACACTCATATTATCAACTCTTGATAATAAACTCATTCAACATAATACTAACGATAAATATTTAAATAAACTTAACACTTAATTTAAAAGAATATTTTATTGTCATAGGGATAAATATACAATATTTATATACAATAATAGCCCTAGGGTACATCTATACTAACACATTAGCCATCAAAATTTTGAAATCGACCTCTAACACTCTATGTGTATGTGTGTACGTGTGCGCATGTGTGTGCGTGTGTGCGTGCACTGCATATGCATAGGTGTATGTGCATGCGTATATGTATGTGCACGTGTGAATGTATGTTCACACACGAGTGTGTGCGTATGTGTGTGCATGTGCGAGTGTGTGTATAGGGGTGTGTAAGCCTTTCGAGTAAATCGAACTGAAAATCAAACCGACCTGGTTCGTTTGGTTTGATTATTTTCTATTTTTTATTTTTCAAGTGTCGAATCAAACCAAAATTTGGTTTGTTTTGGTTCGGTTTTGTATCTAAAATTTCGATTAACTGAAATAACCAAACAAACCAAAGTTTTATTTTTTTAATTTTAAAATAGTATAATAATGTAATAATAAAAATTAAAATAATTAATAATCTAAAAATTCAGTTTGGTTCGGTCGATTTAGTTTTTATTATAAAAAATTTGATTTTTTTGATTCAATTCGTTTCAGTTTTCTAAGTTGGTTTGGTTTGATTTGATTTTCATAAATTTTGATTTAATTAATTCAATTTGATAAAAAAAAAAAAAGAAAAAAAAAACTATCAAACCAACCGAATGCACACTCCTACGTGTGCATGTGTATGTTTGTTTATATATTTATTTGTTTACTTTAACAATTTTACTAGTAATTTTCATTTTTATTTTTATAATGGCATATTATAAAGTTAGTAATCAATTATTAATAAGATTAGAAGTGTAAAATTATGTGTTGTAAATAGAATTTAACATCATTTTAATAATTAATTATATTTAAATAATTTATTTTAAACAATCTACTACTAAATGCTAGTTTAACATATAATATGAATACTAATTAATTGTTTGAAATATAATAAATACACTTATCACTGAAATTTTTTATATAATCAATTTTCAATACATGTTTAAATCACAAAAAAATAATAATAATAACTTTGTAAATAAGATTTTTATAGTGAAATTTATGGTTATCTTACCTTATATATTTAAACTATAAAATATAAATATTAAAATTGGAACTTATAAAAAAGATAATATTATTATTAATATAATATAGTTAATATAATGTAAAGAATATAATTTTTAGTTTTTTTATTAATTATAAATATATAAATTTAAAATTATTTTTATAATATAAATAAAAATAATAAAAAATATATAAATTTATTCAAAACTACATAGTTTTGTCAAAAACTTTGAATTTTGGCTCTGTTCCGACCATTTTGAAATCTCTATTTGTTTAAAATCTCCACTCCAAATTATAGCAAAAATTGGGAGCAATTCAAATACAGATATTTAAATTTTTGGTTCAACTCTAAAGAATTTAATAATTTAAGGTGCATTTGGATCAAGGTTAAAAAAATTGTGTAATAGTTACAGGTGTAACTATTAAGGTAATAACAGTTACAAGTATAATAGTTAAATTGTTAATCTTATTTGGTAAATAAAGGGTAATACATAAGTTGTATAATTAATTTCTTTTAAAAAAAAAAAAACTATTAATATATGTGCAATAATTAAAATAATTAAATAAATAATTAATATTTTTTTATAAACAATAAAATTAATTTTTTAAATATCAAATAATTAAAAAAAATTTCATGAAGATAATATCAAAAAAAAATTATATATTAAATTGAAAATGATGAAAATAATATTTAATCAATACTAATATGATTAATTCATTGACAATCTCATAAGAATTATATGAAAAATTAACAATATAAAATATAAATAAGTAATTAAGAAAAGATATGCGAAGAACTGCCACTTCGTCTGGAGATTGATTTTTCAATCCTCCATAGACGGCAATTTCAGGTAGATGATATGGGGAACTCTCATTACGTCTAAAGCTCCATATACGGCAATTTTGGGATCCATGGACTTTGCAATTACGGCTCATTCTTATTTGTATATAGTATTTTACATTTTGGACTTTTTACCTCATAAATTGTTTTATGAGGATGAAGACAAATATAACCTTACTGGAAAATATAAATTATTGAGAACGGAACGGTGCCGAAGTCAAATTCATATTCAAACTGCAAAATGCAACACCAACCCAAACATTGTAACTGCCATTGCCGCTGAATTATAGCAACTAAAAAACTTAAAGTACAATTTGACACGGCACTACCATAGCAAAGAAATGATGTAATGGAAAAACACAACTTACAGCAAATTCAACTGATGAACTAAAAGACTGAAGTCATGATAAAACACATAATAATGCTCCTGGAGTTGCTCGATCCTATAAAATGGGACCGCGAGGATAAAAGAGCATTGCCACCAAGCCGAAAATAATGTTGTAGATGATTGATTGTCGCTTTTGCTCCTCTCAGCAGAAGATGAAAACGATGGCCTGCGGACAATCTTAGTGAGACCACAGCTCTATGGCAAGGACGACCAAAATCCAAGTAGCATACCAAATGGACTCTTGAATAACAATTTGTCACAGGGCTCCCAAAGTTCCCTCACTTCGACTCCTGCGCACTGTGAGCTCTGATCTAAAGTTGAGATGTTTACTACTGATGTCAAAATAATTATGCCGATGATTTGCAGTTGCTTTAGTTCCACTTGGTGGCAGAGGAACATGCCTACCCTTGGATCGCTTTGGTGAGATTAGAGCCTGACTTTTACGAGCATGAGTTGATGAAGATGTTGGCCTGGTGCCACCTAAACCATGGCTGCCCTTTCGTGCAGCTTTGTTGTCTGACCTAAGGCCACGATCAAACTGATGTGTGTTTATGCCTAGCCTTACTGATCGGTCTGCAGCATCTTTCAATGTACTGACCTTAATTGGCTGCCGGTTGAAATAAACAAGATGAGGAAGAAGGCTTTGCAGATATTTCTTAAGTTGTTCATCTCCAACATTTTTCTGAGCTGGATTCCCCTCCAAGCTGATGGCTTGCAAGGAACTGTAGTTGGCCGCAAGTTGGCCTAAGCATTTGGCTGTAGAGATTTTGTTGAATCGCAGATCCAGTGCAGTTAGCTTTAACAAACGGTGAAGACCCTCTACCTCACTTATTTTATTCCCAGCCAAGTATAACTCTTTCAGAGAGGAACAAGAAGCCAGACCTTTCAAAATGAATAATAGAATATGTTAAAAGAATAAGAAAAAAGTTAAAGAATACAAATGTTTAGGGCAACAACAATACAAAGGATGAAAAGAACAACCAAAAGACAAATGTTTAGGGCATCACAACAATACAAAGGATGAAAAGAACAACCAAAAAGATAGGGCAATTTCCAGAACTCAAATTTCTACACAAGTTGTTACTAAATAGTAACTTGAGACAAAATTAACCTACCCACAATCATTTTCTTCCTTTTATTTTCATGTTTATTTTATGACCTTTACTTGTTAGTGGCACTTCCTCATCTTCATCTTTTATTTTTCTTTTTTAAATTTAATCAATTCTCACACATTTCCTCCTTTACCAATAACTCTTCTTTTTTCTATCCTTCAAGTCCTTGCTGCGAACACAGCAGAGCAGCCCCACTTCCATTACTACCTTTGCTCTCCAAAACCAACCTGATAAGTAATCCAACTCTTTACCATCCTTGCCCTCCAAATGACCAATTCCAAGCAAATCCCAACTCTTTACCACCCTTTTAACATTCAGCTTTATGGTAGACAAAGATTATGTATTGGTTCTAGAACATAAAGAGAGGAAAAAAAAAAGGTGCCTGTGAATTGAGGTGAGAGGAGAGAGACTAGGACAATAATTGAAGGTGAGAGTAGTTATACATAAACAAGTTAATAATATTTTATGCACAAAGCCATTGGAGTTATAGAAATCTAAAATAGAACGACCACAACGGAGATAAAAAAAAACATGCAACAAAAGAGAGAGAAGCTAATGACTATCAGGGCATTCAACATGTGACATACCATGGCCTATTCTGAATATACGATTGTAGCTCAAGTCTAGCACACGAAGTCGGGTGAGTTCACGTAAACCCTCAATAGTGGAAATATTGTTTTTTGACAAATTCAACGTCTGAAGCCCTCGAGGAAGAGAACCAGCAGTTATTCTCACTGGCAAATGAACAAAATAAATAATTAAGACAGACATGTTAAAACATTGAAATACTAAGGAAAGCTATTAGAGATGCAAACCTATGGAATTCCCAGATAAATTCAGCACTCTCAGGCTAACAAACACCCCAAGGAATGGAATCACTGCCAACCCATGATTTGCCAGCTGAGCTGCGGTAGCAGAGGCACTTAAAGAAGAGATATATCTTTTAGTAGCCTCCATGCCAGGAGTGACCTTATTATCCCTCTTTATAGCAGTCAAACCATTCAAGACGGTAGAATCTCTATTCAGTGGGTGAATACTATCTGGTATTTCATCTGATTCTTCCAAGGGACTGCAATTTTGCAGATCAATGACCCACTCCTCAATCCGCTTCATTTTGAAATCTTTGCTCTGTAATTCATTATCCTGCTCAATGAAGGATTCTCCTTGGCGTCCTTTTTCTAAGGTTACCTCATCTGCAACAGGTATTATCCAGTCTTTTGCTGAAGCTAAATAATTGTATGTATTGTAACCATCATCAAGAGAATTTTCAAAATTACCTTTCTCAGTTTTACAAGCGTTGTCATTTCTTTCATGTTCTTGTATCAGCCTTATACCAACTTCATGAAATGAAACCTCTTTCCACCTCATGCATAGGACATGTAGGTCCTCAGAAGATCTTGAACGAGTTTCCATGCGGTTATAAGAACATCCATCAGAAGAAAGAAAGGACCGACCAATATTGGGCAAAGAGCTTGACTTTGTAATGGTTGGAAGAGTGCATGGTGTTTGGTTGTTAGATTCATTGGCACTCTCACCAGATAATATAATTGCTAAATTTTCAGGTTCTTCCTTCTCTGAATGCTGAGGATCTCCAATAGAGAAAATGGATTTATTGTTGAAAATATCAGAACTTAGTTGAACAGACTCTGATCGTGAAGCATTTCCCTGCCGACTGGTACTTACTTCCTGCTCACTGTTGCCATTTGGTCCAACTAACACATTTTGATCAAGGGAATCACTAGAAAATCCATGGTCCATTTCGTCCTCTGTATCGTTGTTGCAAAAAATCATTCCCTCACGGCATAGTGCACTTCCTAAAGACTGACTTTTCTTAAGAAGGCTTTTCTGATGGATTCCTGTCTCATTTTCGATATCCAACTTGCCACTTATTTCCTCCGATTTCCAGCCTCGTTCAACAAACACAGAGCTTCGAAAATCCTTGGTACTG